>ML861241.1:19990-44266 GCA_009831015.1 Picea engelmannii | reverse complement strand
TTTAAATGGGCTCAAATGAACATCATATGATAAAGATATCATTGTTTGATGTTTTGGAAAAAATAGTCAAAAAGGGAAAAAGGAGGTGCCATGTGGCATCACTTGAATTATGACATGTGGCATTGTATGGATGAAATTTGGAATGTGTGGATGACATGTGGTAGGTATGATTTTTACGTGGAAAGTAACAAGTGGAAGTATTGTGCTGACATGGTAGGTGATAGGTGGAAGTATGGTAATGACATGGCATGCTGACAGAGTAGTTGACTGTGGTGTATGGTCAGTGACTTGGGACAATCAAGGGATTCCACGTGGCAACACCTAAAATGGATAATGTGGCTTAAGGGTATAAAAATTGTTCTATTGAAGGGAATCAAAATTCTAAGATCTAGCTTAACAACCAACTGAATTAGCCACTAGGTCATTGATGAGTCTTGTTATGGTTAGCCAAATTCTTTAACACACTAATCCAGACCAATGGCCCAATTCCTTAACACACTACTCTAATTTTTTCCAGCAGGGGCTTTTGTAAAGGCCATCCTGGATATTTTTATTTAATTTTTGATTCATTACCCATGTGAGAATATAAAAGGTTAGGTGGGGTTCAACCCCTTGACCTTCGTTATATAATCCAAGCACCCAAATTTTGTGGAAAATTTTCCCCTACGGATAGATGAAACCCCCATTGGATCAAGACTCCTTTGATCTAAGACAGAGAGAAACAAATGGTTACTACTTTCCCCCTATATCTACTCTCCATGAAAACAATCAAAATGATAAGAAAAGGATAGAATACTTAGCTCTTTTTTTTCAGTTGTCCTCATTTTTCTAGCCCTTGATCTTGATGTCCAAGCTCCAAGAGAAGTCTTGTAAAAAACACAACAATAACTTCTTCTTCTACAATATATTTTCAAATATAAAAGATCTATCTATGATGAAACAGACAACAATAGACATGCATATAGTGAACACATAGGCATGAAGGGAATAGGCCAAGTTATATATTAATGGAAAGTAACCAATAGTGAAGCACTTACAATATCAATCGCGACGTTGAAACAAATCCTCCAAGCTCTAATTTTTATCCCCTTGGGTCTCACACAATCATAATTATGATGCTCTAAATTTTACTCCCTCTTTCACTCTAGCACGGTCTCCATTATATCAACATTGAAACATCACAACCATAGGACAGTTTTGAGGAGAAGATGTGGTCAAGTGAGGATTTAGATCAACTAACAATGTCATCTTTCCTTGAATATAGTTAAACTCGAACCAATCCCTTAACCAACTGAGATCTCTCAGAAACAACCTCACAAATCAAGGCATGATGGTTACAAAAACTTCATTGCCCCTCCATAATTTTTCACAGGGTGATGAGCAAAGGATTATCACTCCCTAAGACACTCTTGGGGAGCGATGATCATGGTTTAATCCCTCCTTGTATATGGTAAGTGGGGTGATGAAGCTAAATCAAGGCCAAAATATCAAGAAAAACGATGGTATTTCAACCTCCAACTGATATGTTTCTTCTTCAATATGTCTAGGGAATATGACATACACTTCCTCTTGGTGACGAAGTTGAGACAATCAAGTACTAAACTTAAGTTCAACACTTAGGTGCGACACTTAGGTTTATAACATTTGTGACACTTATGACACTTAAGTGAAAATTTTGATAGTGTGACACTTAGGTGTGTAACAAATGCCCCCTAAAGTGTGAAGTTAGAAGAAAAGATGATTGTTGAAACACTTTACATAAATATGTGTGTGAGGGTTTTGGAATAGGAGAGTCGGGAAAAACTATAAACAAACATCAAGCAATATATATATATCATCTTCGAGGTAGGGATACCCATGCTCGAAATACACCGACTCAAAGCATGGGTGTCGACCAATTCAATGCAGATCCATGAAAGCACTGACTAATGATATGGCCACCAAAGATACAATATGGATCCATATCTCCATGAATCAATTAGGTTGTAGCCACAAAAGAATAAAAAGTGGAGCTACGATATGACAAAAACATATTCACAGACCAATACAAGGTGGATATATGTGACTTCATATACATCAATGAGATTGTCAGCATGATGACCATACTATAATCTTATTAATTACTCAAAATATCCATCACAACCTGAGTGAGCCATGTAATATAAGTCTGTTCCCAGGGTCTTAATCCTGATCCCAAAACAGTATGATTCTAGCCATGTGCATGGATGATTTTAGGGGCTAAATTTCTCTCATGGGCTAATTTTCCATGGTTTTTCCAAAAACAAGATTCTCTATTTTAAAAATGATTCACCCAAATTCTATAGGATACAATTATTTTAATTTAAAAATCGCCAAAATTTTGTAAAAAACTATATAAAATCCTTATAAATTTGAATATTTTTACAAAACTATCGCCAAACATTTATAGTTGGCATATGAAGGATTAGTAAAATTTGCCAAGGTTTATACATTTTAAAACAAATTTCCATCCTTAAAATCATCCCTAGCCATGTGAATAGATGTGTCGATATTAAACATTGTAAAAAACACTTGATTACCAATCATTGATTTATACAATTAACAAGTGTGAGAGAAATCACCAATGATGAAAATGAATCCCAAGGTACCCTAGTACATTCCAACAAATGTGAATAAATGAGATGAATTCAAACATTCTTGGAATCATTCAATCATAGGCCAATGATGTAAAAATATTGTCGAAAGTGAAGAGACTTGCCATTGAGGCATGTAGGTTTGAAGGAAATAACTAGTTTCTATGTATAATTGTTGGATAATGTGTTGAACTTGAGAGGAACAGACTCATTGAAGGAGGGACATGATGTGTCCTCCATCATTGACATGAAACTAACACAAGAAAGAGATGTAAGATAATGTATTAAATGAGCACAGATCGACATGAGGATGAAGGTTGGTAATACTATAGAGGTGTTGATTTGGGCTGAAACTTCCCTTGAACATTGTGAGGCACAAAAATTGACTTGGAAACATTGACTCGACTGATAGATAGACCAAAACATAGTGTG
The DNA here is from genome assembly GCA_009831015.1 of Picea engelmannii. NCBI lineage: Eukaryota > Viridiplantae > Streptophyta > Pinopsida > Pinales > Pinaceae > Picea > Picea engelmannii. The sequence goes on along the minus strand of ML861241.1, from coordinate 41,222 downwards.
ACGATAACTGGGGAACTCTTTGGGTGAGACAAAGGAGTATAATGAATCATAGGATTGGTATGACTCAGAAACAATGAAATTACCCAACTGTATGATAAGACACAAACAGGTGCCATGTTCAAGGGAGACAACAAACAACTACCATAATGCTTTCCAAAAATTAACTCACTTCCCTAAATGTTTCCCCCACCATGGACAATGAGTACCTATTTGTTTTTTAACTAGCCTAAGGAGGACAATAGATGCTTAGTATAGCTCATCATCGATGAGACCCTCGCCAAATGTTTAAAAAACATAAATAAAGAGGGGTTTGGTCCCATATGGGTCCTATTGAGAACTCAACATACCCTAAAAAAGCCTTATCAAATTTTGTCACTTTTTGGGTACCACTTGTTTTATGCACTCTCTGAATTGATTTCATTTTGGGAAATGTTTTGTCTTTTCTTATTATCATGAATCTCATCACCTATTTAGGTATGTTTGAAATTATGAAACCCTAATACTAAAAGGCCTTAACACCTGAATTAAGAATCGACAACCAAACACTGTACCCAATGCACTCAAGTTCGGCGTCAGAAATAATTCAAGTAAGTAAAGGAACCACTCGAAAAACAACAGTCACCAAGCATCGATATTCATCAACATCGACAGAAGGAAGTTTTGGTTTGCGTAATTTTTTCACATGAAGGCTCGAGATATAGCCGATCCACTTTGGCATTGGTAAGATACAAGGAGGACAGAAGTTAACAAAGGACGAAAAGAAATCGTCGATAGTCAATGTCCGATGCATTTTTTATCGGGATCAAGGAAAATCCAGAAGGATCAAAACAAACATTTTGACCACGATAAATTTATCCTCGTTTTCCAATCCTCGATGCGTTTTCAGAATCAGGAATTTTTTGAGGGAGCCAAACCAAGAGCACTTGGGTAGGTTTATCGTCGATCACCGATACTTGACACTTTTCAGCATCAGCCAGCTAGGATTTGGTTTTTGAATGAATACCTTAAGGAAAGTCCCAACTCTGATTAATATGAGTGAATTAAGTCACTGGTATTGAACGCCATGTGTCTTTACTAGGTAAGACAGTCGTACGATCTAGTTCTATCCCAAGTCATTCTTGGTCGCCTAGGTCCTAGTCACACCCTCAATTCAGCTTTGTTGCGTCAGCACTGTACAGTAGGATCGATCAACGTCAGATATTTTGCAAGAGGATATCAACTAAAATGTTCATAGCACAATCCCGACCCTTGATCCACCCACTAAAAGAGTGAAACAGCGGGATGCTTTTAGTGTTAGATACGATCGGATTTTGAACATTTAAGGAGATAATTAATACCCGATCCCGCATTAGTTTCTACCTCATGCACCAATTAAAATAACATTTTTGAAATTTCCGATAGACCACATCACCACCCATGCCTCCGTCATCAACCCACGATGAATTTAAGTTCTAAATCCTCTAAACATTTAGTGACAGATTTATTGAAATTTCACTCATAATCTGAATTGAATGGCTGATGCGACACGGTAAGATCTTCCCTGTTTAAATCTCTTGAACCATTGTGAAAAAATTTGTTCTACGTGTAAGATAATTTTAGAGTGTCCGAAGGAGAAAAATGAGAAATCGAAGACTGTACTAACCCTCGTGATTATAAAAAACTAGGTTTAAAAAGCTTCAGAGGTATGTATCCAAGTCTGTCAAATCATTGGTTATAATTTATATGTGTTCGTCTAGTTTTTTACACAGTCTCAAAACTCTACTCAAGTTGAAGGAACAATGTCGCCGAGAAATCTAACCACCAGATGCTCGTCGAGCGCACCAAAACTAAAACAACCAAAGACAGGCGAAGGTTCTTCTCCAGGGACTGTGAGGCAATTAGAGTATGCCCCTAGGCCGGATTCTGTCATCAAGAAAGTAATAAAAAAAGTTTTCATCTAGCCTTCAGCCTTTGGTGATACAAAGGAAAGCATTGGATCCAAGGTAGCACTCCCAGAGTGGGGGGATATCTTCAATAGGATTAGAAGGGAAGAATAACCAGATTATATCCCACACAATGACCCAAATGTAAGGGCGCTTGATGACCAGGTGTTCCCTAACATCAATGGAAATAATTGATTACATCAATGCGGTTCAAAAGGGTCAAGACGCCGAAGAGAATGAAATTCGAGTATCAAGGGAAAACAACATCGACAGTATAAGTAATTCGGTTGAATACTGGGTGAATATGTCCCAAGAACCTCATCAGGAGATCCAAGAGAAATGGGCCTATTGTGAAAGGAGCTGGACCAAGATCAATCAGGCGATGAGAGACATCAGTTTCCCAGAATAAGGAACACCTGGGGACTTTGTCGAATTGCATGACATAGTCAAACTACATACATAACAATGCCCATCATGGACTGTGGAGGTAGAAAATATGGATAACATGGCATCAGGTCAAGTACAGTAGTTCATGGAGCACCCGATCAAGGCTCAGACAGTGTTACAACAATTAAGTGCTAAAGTAGTCAAGTGTTGGGCACGGGTAGTGGAAATAAAGGAGATCCTTTCGACCCCAATGGACCAACACAGATTCACGTATTCCAACACATGCGATGAACTCTATGTCAAATGGTCAGAGTATGAGAAGAGTCATCCACTCAAGTTAAACCATTTAATGGCTTTTAGAAGACTGAGAGATGAAAGAGCCATGTGGTGATGTTTTTTTTACTTATATTGCACTTTTGATAGTTATTTTTAGTTAATAATTTGTTATAAATAAGAGGATCCACCTGTTAGAAAGGGTCGATGGTTTTTGCAAAGACCCTCATTTTTGGATTTGTAAAGAACTATTTCGAAGCTATCTTAATTGAGAAGTCATGTTTAGGCCTAGAGACACGTTTATGTTTTTCATCAAAAGCATTTGTGATTGGATCTAAGGAGGAATTAGTTTCAACTTTGTCTCATGCATGGATGTTGTAATGAGTAAGAGTTTATGAATTTGTTGACAAGTTATCTGATTCAATATTTTTATAATTCTTGTCTCTAATGATGTAAAACAAATTGTTGTGTTAATGTGTGATTAATGATTAGAGCTAAGGAAACTATTTTTCTTGCCATCGTTTATTGCATGTATGTTTTCTTTCGATAATTGTATCTCAGTCAATAATTGGTGTTGGGCTCATTTTTTGATTGTTTTTTTATGATGATTGAATCCATTTTGCACCGGTATTATATGTGTTAGTAACCATTTTGAAGAAGTTTTTAAAGGATTTTGTATCAATTCATCATGGCTTTATAACAGGTATGCACAATTGATGTTTTTCAATGGTTTTGAGTTAGATTCAATTCAATTTGATGATTATGAGGTTCTAATGCGTGATCTGTGTGTCATAGGGAGAATTCACAATGAAATTTTCCATCCAGTATCTCGTTCGACACTTCATCCAACACCCGATCCGGTACTTCATCTAACACTGTATCTGGCACGTGATCCAACACTTGGAGCATAGGAGAGTTGGCAGTTTCTGTATTGGTGGCTTGTGTTGGGAGAATTGACAACCTGGGTTTTGTTCCCCCTTGTGGCCTCCAGCTAATGATCTCTTGACATCTCAGATTAAGCAGTTATGTTGATCGCTGAGTGGCTCGTTCAGTTTCTAGAAGCCAAAGGTTGTTAGAGCGCATTTAATGGGATTTACCATTTTTAGAGGAGGTTGACCCTTCCAGTGGTCGACCTCTCGAATTGTAATCATTATAAATACCACTAGTAGTGTCCAGACCAAATACAAGAATTGTTAGAATACATTTTGTTGTATAATTGAGACATCTCTGCAAACTTGTGTTTAGAATGCATTTTTTTAATTTAATGGCAGAACTGTGTTGATTGAGCTTGTGATTTGTTGTTGAGGACTATCCAAGAACTGTTGGGGGGACACCAGTGGTCTAGGTGAATACTTAGATAGATAGATTTTGTATTTCAGTTGTGTAGTTATAATTCAATATATTTCTCTGTTATTTGTATGTTGTAATTCTACACGCTGTATTTACTGTTTACAATTTAATTGTTTAATTCCTCTTTTGCAGGTTGCTTGTAGGAGATAGTTATCTATTATGACGCGTCTCTTGTTTCTTAGTGAATGGCTTGCAAGATACTAACTTTGTTGGCCTATTAAAATTTAAATTGATTTCTGTAGGTTGAAACAGAGTAGTATGTAGAACAAAGTATTAGTTTAAGACAGAGCCTCTTTTGCACATTTCAATGGATCAATAATTGCAAGTTTTATTAGTTGATTTAATTCTCAGTTTTAGTTATGCTTTCATGAATCTATTTTGCTTATCAATCTTGTTTTAGTGTGCTATAATAGAAGTAGGTTTTGGATTATGTTTTTTTACAAGCATTCTAGTTTGAAATCTGAGTTTTTAATAATAAGATTAGCTTAGTTTAACTTATGAAATCTCAGTTCTAGATTCGAGTTGTGATTATAATTAGAAGTTTGAATTTGAATTAAGTGTTTAGTCATAAGTTTATATTTTTGTGAATTTACTTGAGTTAGCATAAGAGTTCATTTGAATTAAGTATAATAGTCTTTTCTTATCATCGATGATTGATGCATGAAATTGAGAGATCACATGGATTTTCAGGATATTTAATGTTTCTTCTATGATGGCAAAGCTTTCGTTAGATTGCTTGATTCACAATTTTCGTTTCTCCATAGAATTCAATATTGAATTAATTCCTCTTGAATTATCACTAATCATCATATGCCATCATGATGTCATTAGGAACTGAAGACATAATCATCATCTTTGAGTTTCTTGTTATTGCAGATTAAGAATAGTTTTTGATTAATTTTTTAATATAGTCATGATGCTTTTGATTAAGTAGGTTAAGATTTTCCCTTTGTAGATTAGAGATGATTATGAGTTTTGTCTTCGAATAGAGTTTAATTGTTGAATAGTTTTGATGAGTTTACTTGCTGAATAGTTTTGATAGGTTTACTTGCTGAAAAAGTTTTAATAGGTTAGTTGTTTGATTGCTTACTTGCTTACTTGTTGATGCTCATTAGATTGAATAGATTAACTTTATGTTGTTGTTTCTCATTAAATTGAATAGATTGAATAGATTATTTAGATTAATTAGGTTAACTTGTTCAAAGTAGGGTTTTGATTTGATTCCTTAGTAATAATCCATTGATCCATTGTTTAAAGTTTCTTAGGGTACATAGTTCAAGTTCTTTAATAGGATTTGTTAATTGATAGTCCTTGCTTAAATAGATTAATCCTTAGTTAGACCATATCCTCAGTTAGATCATACTTCCTCTAGCTTTTCTTCCTTGGCACATACAGTTCTACAACTCTAAGTTTACTTACCACAGGTTGACGATTTAATTGAGGGATTTAGTGCATATAGAACACCCATGATTTTTGGCGTTGTTGTCGGGGAGTTGTCTTAAGGTAGGAAGTAGTTAGGAGATAGAAAAATTTTTAACCTTATCATTAGTTTGGTGGTGGGGGGACTTTAAGATGAGTGGTAAGAACCTATTCATATGTTATAGTAGGTTCCCCCAAACCCAATGTTTTTTTTTCTTTTTTGTTTACTTTCATGAACAAACCTAGGGACCCAAAGGGAAGGTACATTAAAACCAAACCAAACTCTTCGACCAAGGTTCCTTCCGACCTTTTTGGGGGAAGGAAAAATCCACTCATAAAATCCATAGACCGATAATGAAAAGTAGGGGCTAGCTCAATCCAAAGAGCTAAAGAAGCCTCTGAAGAGACTAAAAGAGGGAGCACTATAGAACAGAAAATTGAAGCATCAGTAATAGTGGGACAGGAGGCAAGACCACTTGAGCCTTCCGTACAACAAACCACCACAACATTTATTTTTTCAACACCACCAGGAGACCCTAACTTTGTAGACATCATAGACCCTGAATAGGTGAATACCTTGTCTGGTAGTTCAGCCAATACAATTGTTTCCCAAGTTGAAACAAAATATTTGGCACCAATAGTCTCAATCGGCTCGAGTAGAGTCCCAAACATCCAAGCAATAGGAAGACCTTCCCATCAAAGGGATACCTTTCTTAGAAAATAACCTGGGATACTTTGTTATATTCAAGGATAAAACCATTTAGGTACTCTCTTTTTGGAAACCAAACTAGTATGGATGATCAGGAGGATCACAACCATGTAAGACACAAGGAGGGGGAAGAAGCTGGAAACCAAACCGAAACCACCTTCAGATTTCCAATTTTGGACACCAAACAGAATGTCAGTATGAAAAACATTCCACTCTTGTCACATCCCACCTTTTATAGTAAAAACAGTGAAGATCCGAATACCTTCCTATTTGAGTTTTACATCTTGTGTAGAAGCTACAATTACTTACAAGATGCCTAGAAACTAAAACTCTTTCCTTCCACCCTCAAGGACTCTCCACTAAGATGGTTCATGGGGTTCGGAGAGTCCAAGATTAGGTCTTTGGAAGCCATGAAAAATATATTTCTTAAGAAATACCATGACTACTACAAGTCCAAGGATTCTCGTAATGATATTTTCAAAATCCAACAGTTAGAAGACGAGAATCTCGAGGATTATATTGAACGATTTTCTTATATCTCATAGAAATCTAAGTACCATGACCTTCCAGATGATGCAGTCCAGGATATGTTCCTTAAATGGATTTCATAAGAAGACCTATAGATACTTAATCTAATGGCATCATGTGACATCTCCCATAAACCATTTTCCAAAATCTGTGAAATGTGCAAGAATTACTCAAGGAGTAGAGATAAAACATGGAAGAATGTTCGGGATCCTTATAGTAGAAACTTAAAACCAGTTAGTTCAGGTGGTATCACAAGGGTAGAGATAGGGAACCTATTAAAGAACTTCAAAATGGATATCTTAAGTACAATAGGTTCCCAGTTGGACACCCTAAATATTAAAACGAATCTGGAGGAGGAAAACGTAGCAATGAGCATATTTTTCCCAATATGCAGGAGGAAGCATTCCTTAAGGGAATTCCCATTAGATAATATTTTAGTTTGTGGCTTCTTCACTGAGGGCCACTCAACTGAAAGGTTCTCTTCATTTCCCAGTTTGTTATCCATCTATAGAAGTGGGGATCCTAGGGAGTCCTCTTATGCACCTAGGAGGCCATGGCAACCTAGGAATCAACTTACATACCCAGATGTACAACCTCAAGTTCCACCCTATTATCAACAACCACAATAGTGGAACTCACGAAGTTGGAAAAACTGGTCTACACAGTATCACCATCCTTGGCTTCAAGGATGGAGAGGAGGGCATAACCAAGGGAACCCTCAAGCTCCACCAATCCCTATGCCCAACCATCCTTACACTTAGTTTCCACCAAACATCTCGCAGCTTCTGTCAGGTTTTGTTCCACCACCTTCACCTCCTATTCCACAACAACTGCAACAATACCATAATTCAAGCTCCCCAAGACTGACATTATTACCAGCGCAACTAGTTCCCAATCCCAATAATAAACCCACTCAACATCTTCGCAATGTTGAGATGCAGGCCTTCCTGATGTATGTTATTTATCCTGTCCTATTACAAGAGATTCAACTAAGGTCAGGAAAATTTCTAGATAGGAAGAGGCCTTCAATAGTCATATGGAAAGAAGAAGAAGAGGAAACCCCAAAACAACCCATGTATGACACTAGGTGGGAATATGTTATCATCCCTAAGGACCAAGAACCCAAGCTTCCCTAAAATGAACCTTCACAAATTACAAAGGTCCCTCCTTATCCAGAAATATTAGTGATCGAGAAACCTACCACCTGTCTGAAATTTGACATATTGAATGACTTGAAGAATATATGTGTCAAAATTCCCTTGCTACAAGCCATTAAGGAAATTCCAATCTATAGTAAGGTGGTCAAAGAATTGTGTATTAAGAACCTAGGAAGGAAGCAGAAGGATCCTCTAATAGTACATTTGATAGGAGAACTTTCTGAGTACATATCATAGCAGCCTAAGGTCGCAAAATATGGGAGCCCAGAAAACCCCGTAGTGACCATAACCATTAATGATGTTTCCATAGGGAACACTCTCATAGACCTAGGGGCATCCATTAGTGTTATGATTGTTACTAACTTGGAGGAATTACAACTAAAACCTCTTCTTAGACCTACCCCAACTATTTTGGAATCAGCAGATAAGACAAGGGTTATACCTGAAGGAACTTTGGATGATATCATAGTTACTTTAGCCTCATGGTAGTACCCAGTAGATTTTCTTGTCATCCACTCAAAGGATCCTAACCAATGGCATCCCATTATTTTAGGAATACCTTGGTTAGCCACAACCAATGCATTTATTGGTTGTAGGGAGGGAGAAATGACCATCTCAAATGGATTATCTATACAAAATCTCACCATATATCCACCAACTCAACCTATCATGGAGAATCTATGGTGGCTTGAATGTCCATATGATAATGAGGACTGGGAAGAGCATGTGTTTCCAAGTGATCATTCTTGGGCACTTCAGGAGCACAGAACGGAAAATGTGCTAAACCAATTTATTTCTACTATCACATGTGTTGATTTTCCACAATCTTTTCCCTAATTTGAGTACATGTTTGGGGAATAATTTCAGGAACAATTGGACCCATCGATTTTGTCTTTGACATCCGTTATCTTCGAAATAGACCAGTTTGCCACATCTTACACCATGCCCTGCGAGATTATCCTAGGTAAATTTCTACATATAAATTATGGGCTAGATGCAGACCAAAAAAATAAGTTAGTAAATGTCCTTAAAGAACAATTAGGGGCATTCGTTTGGAAATACACTGACATGAAGGGTATACACCCTGACACATGCATCCATAACATATATACCCAGGGGGAAGTAACATTTGTTAGGAAACCCTAGAGAAGGACGAACCCGACACTCAAAGATATAGTAAAAGAGGAGATACAAAATTTATTGAATGTCAGATTTATCTACCCCATATTCAACAGTAAATGGCTATCCCCTCTTGTAGTGGTTCCAAAGAAAATAACTGGGAAATGGAGAATTTGTGCTGATTTTTGAGAGTTGAATAAGGCCACTCTGAAGGATTATTTCCCTCTTCCTTTCATTGACCAAGTCTTGGATACCCAATAAGGAAATAAATATTTCTCCCTTTTAGATGGATATAGCGGGTAAAATCAAATTCTCATAGCACCCAAGGATCAGGAAAAGACTACCTTCACTTGTCTTTGGGATACCTATGCCTATAGGGTCTTACCATTTGGATTGTGCAATGCTCCTGCTACATTTCAGCAAACAGTATTTGGATTGTGTGGAGGTATACATGGATCACTTTATAGTATATGGAAATACTTACCAGTAAGCCTTAGATAATTTAGAAAAATTCCTTATCAGATGCAAAGAAATGAACCTGTCCTCAAGTCACGAAAAATCTAAACTGTTGTTGATTGAAGGAGTGGTTCTAGGAAATCACATTTCATCTGAAGGGATTAAAGTATATCCTCCTAATATTGAGGTCATGGTCAGACTTCCACCCCCCAAGACTCAAAAATTGGTGAAAATATTTCTTGGACATGCCGAATACTACCAACAATTTATTGAAAATTTCACAAAGATTGATGCACCAATGTTTGGATTGTTAATAAAGGATGTTGATTTTCTTTGGACTGAGCAGTGTCAAACCACCTTTGAAAATATGAAATCTAAGTTGTTTGTAGCACCAGTTCTTAGGGGGGCCAATTGGGCTCTTCCATTTCACATATCCACTTATGCCTCAGATACTGCAATAGGAGGAGTATTAGGGAAGAAATAAGACCATCAGTCCTATGCCATTTATTTTGTGAGAAAGAACTTGTCCCCTGTCGAGTTAAACTATAGAGTTACTGAAAAGGAATTCTTGGCAGTAGTTCATGATATTAATAAGTTTCTCCACTGCATCATAGGTTACGAAGTGTTTGTACATAAATATTACTCTGCCATTATATTTCTCATGAATAAACCCATTACTAATGGCCGAGTGACTAGGTGGCTCCTGCTATTGCAAGAGTTCAATATCATTGTCCTTGATCGACCTGGAAAAGAGAATTTAGTAGATAATTTTATTTCACGCATAAAAAATGAGGATGACAATATTCTTGTTGATGATATTTTCCCAGACGAGCAACTTTTTTCCCTCTCTGTAAATACCCCATGGTTTGTAGATATGACAAACTATTTGGCTACTAGGAAGTTACCATCTCATTTTTCACTTCATGAAAAGTGTAGAATTATTATGTAGAGTGCCAATTACTCTTGGGTTGGCCATGAAATTTTTCCTACTGGTCTAGACTTGATTATTCGTAGATGTGTCAGAGAAGATGAGATACCAGAAATCCTACGAAGTTGTCATGATAGACCATGTGGTGGCTATTTGTTTGACAAACGTACAACATATAAGGTGTTACATTCAGGTTACTATTGACCTAACATCTTCAAGGATGTTGCCAAGTATGTGAAGAGTTGCGATAGTTGTCAAAGGATAGGAATACCCACATCAGCTGATGAAATTCCCTTGCCTACCCAAGTTATAATTGAACCTTTCGAGAAATGGGCCCTTCAATTTGTAGGACCAATTTCACCCATGGATCATAAGAAAAATTATATTTTGGTTTGTACAGATTATGTCACCAAGTGGGTAGAAGTAGAATCCCTATTCATGGATACTGAAAAATATGTTGTCAAATTCATTTATGCAGACATATTCTCCTTCTTTGGTGTTCCTCATGAAATTGTTACAGACCAAGTCATTCAATTCACTTCCAAGCTGACGAGAGAACTAACGGAGAAATATGGGATCAAACACTGCAAGTCTTCTCCATGTCACCCAAAAGCTAATGGTCAGCCAGAGTCCACAAACAAGGTTCTGGAAGATATCTTAACCAAGACTGTTCAATTGCATCATTGGGATTGGGCTGATAGGGCTCCAGAGGCTTTGTGGGCATATTGTACCACCTAGAGAAACACCACTAGGCATACCCATTATGAGCTAGTGGATGGGAAACAAGTACTTATACCAATATAATTCCAAGTAAGAACCTTATGTATTGACGCAAAATTGGGATTAAACTTAGATGAAGCTTAGAAACAATGAGCCCTACAATTAAACGAGTTGCATGAGATCAGGAAAGATGCTATCCAACAAACAATATTAGTCCAAAACTAGAGGAGCAAGTGGAATGACAAGTTTATTAAGAAGAAACACTTCTAACCTAGTGATTGGGCTTTGTTGTTTGACTCCCAATTTAAAACCTTCAAAGGCAAACTTACCACTTGGTGGTTGGGTCCTTACGAGGTAGTCACCGTGCATGACAATGGGGCTATGAAAATCAAAACAATTGACGATGGACAAGTCTCCTTTGTAGTAAATGGACACCGACTCAAAATTTATCACAGACCCATTTCCAAACAAGATTTTCTATAGGTAATGTCAACTGACAAGGCATTGGCCTTAGTAGATGGGAATTCCCTCCTTGTTATTGAATGTTTTTTCTGAATTTTTTACTATACATATGTAAATAATTTTGAAGTATGTTGATAAATAATTCTAGAGATTTCTATAGGTATTTATTTCACCAGGAGTAGAAAATTTCAAGGAGATATAAAGGAAGTGTTTTCCTTCAAAAATATTGCTATATTTAAACCTTGTTGTCTATTAAGAATCAATTGAATAATGACTTGCGGTAATTAGCCATATTTTTACAAAGATTTCCATCTTCTTTTTCTCAAGGCATATTTAATGGAAGTTACTCTTAAACCTTCACCACTAGAGGATATAAAGAAGTGATACTATAACCATCAAACTTAGAGGTCACTCATACGGTTTCCCCAAGAACCCTGAGTAAGTGAGAAGAGTATCTTTATTAAAGAGTAACAAAGAGGTATGATTAGTGGTTAGCCATGGAAACATCACAATAACTAAAAAAAAATGAGTTGAGCCTAAAGATACCTTTTTGTTCTTTCCCAATGGCACCATTCACTACACACTAAAAATTCTTTATTATATCATATCTCTAGATAGGCTACATCCACTTAAGTACCCCTTACATCGGGACAATCTCTAAGGAATACACAAAGGAGAGTCATCCTCTAACATAAATACCATCTCAATCTAAAAAAGATAAGAAAAGAGAAAAAAAAAAAAAATCAGAGTTGTCCCCCCACCTTCTTGCACAAAGAAATCTTTATATTAAAATCTTAAAATACGGTGGGCTAGTATTTGAGGGTGTAAGAGGCTAACCCGTTGGGATACTAAACTGATCTATTGGAAGTGGGTATCAGCCTGTGGTGTGACTAGGTAAACCTGCTAGAGTAATGAACAAGCTTGCTAGAAGCGTAGCATTCTACCTAGCGAGGATGATAATATGACAAAAAATAATAAGAAATTCCTAAATCTTAAACTTCTCCTAATGTACGACATTACTTGTAGGAAAAGATAACAAGATGTATGGTTAATCTAAGGTTAATGAACTCCATAAATCTTCCATTGGGAACTAACTTTGAGACTATATTGAAACTCTCTCGCCAACCTCTTCTTAACTATATGTAGGATATTCTATCCTATAGGTGGGGCCATATTCTAACTGTCTCGTAGGATCGATATGTGAAATTTATCTCTACACTTAACAAGTTGTAAATCTTCAGCTATTGGGAGAATTGACTGGTTTCCTATATTTTTTATTGTGAGGTGTCACAATACTTAGGAGTGGGGGAGGGGTTTCATGAGCTGACAAATGACAATGTTGCTTATCTATAATCCATGAGAAGAAGAAGTAGAATATTTGTAAAAATTTATGTATATTGTTTTCATGATATGGGCTATTATATCAACAATTATTTTTTATTGAAATGCTAAACTCACTGTGTATTATAAACATGTTGTATATTTCCTCAACACACCACTTAACTGGTTTTTGTTTACAGACTATTCACTACAGACTTGTTATTACATTCCTTGAGACAGATGAACAAATTGTTATAATGTGCGAGCATGATGGAAAAATAAGTAATAGTGGAACATTCTTATCCTGTCTTTGCTCCTGTTCACTATAACTGTGAAAAGTGTTTAAGACTAAGTGTTATGGATAAAACATCCATTACAGGATTAACAAATTCCATTTTGCACAGGAGTACCTTATGGAGTGCCATGTGGAGTGTCGTATGGAATTCCATTTAGAAGACCATATGGGGTGCCATGTGGATGACTGGATGACGCGCCATATGAAGGATCGGATGAGGTGCACACACAAAGTAAGTGACCATGATTTCAGGTAACTAGGAATCATTTTAATTAATATGACTATTCAGTTGTATGATGAGATAGATTTAATGGAATTTAATAGTTAAACGATACAATCTATAAATACATTGTTATGATCTAATTCTCTCATCATTACAATTTCCTCCAAAGGACACCCTTCGAATTCAAAATCGGCATAATGATAGTCGCACATGGAAACTCGTGTGTGATGAATTCATCAACAAATTCAATTGTTTCCACCTTGAGCACATTCAAAATTGGAGGGTTAGCTACAAATTGTTATTTCATTCATGCATGTTTGTTGTGTTGTGCTCATCCTCTACCCAATTGTGCTCGTCCTCTATCCAAATTTTCTCCTCTGTCCAATTCCACTCCTATGCTCATCCTCTGCACTGTAACCATGCCCAAATGATATGAGCCTTCCTCCTACGTCAACCTCTTGGCTATCCCCAAATTTGCACAGTGTAGGGAGGTCTTCCTTCGCGCAGGGTGGGGACTGTTCTTGGCCTGTCTTAAGGGCCGCAATGATGGAATTTCATTGCAATTTTCCCTCAGATCGGATAGGAGGATGGTGCACATGGGTTATTTAGCCTTCTTGGTCTATGGGGATTCAATTTCCTCAGCCATGAAGCTTCCAGGGGTTGGATATCGTTGGTTTAAGCACCACCAATTGCCATGGCCAAGCTACGACAATTTTTTTAAGCCTAAGTTTCAGAATGTTTTTGGAGATAAGGAGTACTCCAAATATTGGATTAAATAGGAATTGATTAATCCCTTGATTGTCATCACAAAAATTATCACTTGTGAAGGTAGATACTCTGTTTTTAAATCTTGCCATTTCTATTTGTTAGCTCATTTCCAATTTAACAAGCCAATGAATTTTCATTTTTACTTCTTGAAAATTCTTGAGAATATGTCTTCCCAAGTACAAAAGAATGTGGCCAATCCCCATAACAGTCTATTCCACCATTGCCTCATCAAATTTCTTGTCATATACGAGTTGACAAAATAGGGGAAGACATGGGATGAATTCATTTATCAATTTTCAAACCCCCATCTCACAATCAAGACCAACAAGAAATCACTTGAGTTAGGGACTATTACTCCATCCAAACCTCATCCTCCAAATACTCCAAACCCTCATACTCAATTTATCTCTCTTCCTGAAAAAAAGACCAAGAAACTTGTTAATACCCCTATAGCCTTATTGGGCAAGAAGACTAAAAATCCCATTGATAATTCTCCAATGCCCTCAAAATATATTGAACTTGCACCCAACAAGTTATAGGAGGCACTTCAAAAAGATATCCCTATAGTCCCTACGAATAGAAGAGGATCCAATCGATTCAAAGGAGTATCTTTTCGAAAAAGTACCTAGAATGCAAGTAGGAAGCCTAATGTAAAACACCAAAGCACTTCATATCCTATCCAATTATCTTTCGATCTCGAAAACCCCATAAAATACTTAGGGAAGTTTCTGTAGAAGAGTTGGAGACTGATAAAGAAGTAAAATCTAAGCCCATTCCCTCTCATAAACCCTTTGTTACTCCTACCTCCCATATACCTACACCAGATCCCAAAGCTGATAGACTCTCTACATCCTTCAGGGGATCCAATCCCGTCTCTGAGATATCTGATCATACTCCAATCATTGAAATATTACAACAGGAAAATGTTCAACTGTTGCAACAGTTGGAAGAGATAAAGACCATGGATAGGCATCTCCACCATGATAATGCAGTATTACAAGAAAAAGTGAATTCCCTCCAAATATTGGTTGATCAAATGACCAATGAAAATCGTAGCCTCCATGCACAATTGAAACACCACAAGAGGGCCAAGACAAAGTCTTCAGGGTAAGAAGCTTCTTAAGCTAATCCATCCCATTCTTAGCAAGTCTAGTCATATCGGGTAATTCATTTTTGTTTGCAGTGGGACCTACAAATCCTTAGGCGTGGGGGTAATGTTGGGGTCGTGTTTTTATTATTTTGTGATGATGATTAAACCATTTTTTCACCGGTATTATATGTGTTAGTAACCATTTTGAAGAAGATTTTGAAGGATTTTGTATCAATTCATCATGGATTTATAACAGGTATGAACAATTGATGTTTTGTAATGGTTTTGAGTTAGATTCAGTTTGATTTGATGATTATGAGGATTTAATCCGTGATCTGTGTGTCATAGGGAGAATTTGCAATGAAATTTTCCATCTGGTAGCTCATTCAACACTTCATCCATCACCCAATCTGGTACTTCATCCGACACTACATCTGGCACGTGATCTAACACTTGGAGTGTAGGCAAGTTGGTAGTTGGTATATTGGCATCCTGTCCTGGGAGAATCGGAGACCTTGGTTTTGTGCCCCCTCATGGCCTCCAGCTACTAAGCTCTTGACATCTCAGATTAAGCAGTTATGTCGATCGTTGAGTGGCTCATTCAATTTCTAGAAGCCAAAGGTTTTTAGAGCACATTTCATGGGATTTACCAATTTTAGAGGAGGTTGACCCTTCCAGTGGTCGACCTCTTGAATTGTAATCATTATAAATACCACTAGTAGTGGCTAGACCAAAGACAAGAATTGTTAGAATACATTTCGTTGTATAATTGAGACATCTCTGCAAACTTGTGTTTAGACTGTATTTATTTAATTTAATGACATAACCGTGTTCATTGAGATTGTGATTTGTTGTTGAGGAGTAACCGCGATCTGTTGGGGGGGGCAGCAATGGTCTGGGTGAATACTTAGATAGATAGATTGTGTATTTCAGTTTTGTAGTTATAATTCATTTTATTTCTCTGTTATATGTATTTTGTAATTCTACATGGTGTATTTACTGTTTACAATTTAATTGTTTAATTCCTCTTTTGCAGGTTGCTTGTAGGAGATAGTTATCTATTATGCCACGTCTTTTATTTCTCAATGACTGGCTTGCAAGCTAATAACTTTGTTGGAGTGTTAAAAGTTAAATTGATTTTTGCAGGTTGAAACATAGTAGTATGTAGAACAAAGTATTAGCTTAAGATAGAGCCTATTTTGCACGTTTCGATGGATCAATAATTGCAAGTTTCATTAGTTGATTTAATTCTCAATTTTATTTATGCTTTCATGAACTCTTTTCTTATAAATCTTGTTTTAGTGTGCTAGAATAGAAGTAGGTTTTGGATTATGTTTTTTTACAAGCATTCTAGTTTGAAATCTGAGTTTTTAATAATAGGATTAGCTTAGTTTAACTTATGAAATCTTAGTTCTAGATTCGAGTTGTGATTATAATTAGAAGTTTGAATTTGAATTAAATGTTTAGTCATAAGTTTATAGTTTTGTAAATTTACTTGAGTTAGCATAAGAGTGAATTTGAATTAAGTATAATAGTGTTTTCTTATCATTGATGATTGACGCATGAAATTGAGAGATCACATGGATTTTTAGGATATTTAATGTTTCTTCTATGATGGCAAAGCTTTTGTTAGATTGCTTGATTCACACTTTTCATTTCTCCATAGAATTCAATATTGAATTAATTCCTATTGAATTATCACTAATCGTCAGATGCCATCGTGATTTTATTAGGCACCGAAGACATAATCATCATCTTTGAGTGTTTCAGGATTAATCCGTAAGTGCGGACACAAACCAATCTCCCTAGATCCACCTGGATCTAGAACAAAGCAGGACAGAATAATACTCTTTCCCTAGATTTATACTATTGAATGAACTAGAAAGCAAGGATCATGTACATACCTTATGAATGCTTCCTTGGGTCTCTGTTGTACCAATTCTGCTCCAATGCTCTTGCACCGCCAAGACCACAATAGTACAAACCAATCGAAGTGAAGACAATTCAATATATTCAATAGGTAATCTATACATATGATCAAGGAGTTATGTAATAAAGTGACGTTGGCTTTATGGGAAAGGGACATATTACTGTATTAAATTGATAGAAAGAAAGACTTACAACCTGAGCCTTGATGTTGTATATCTCCTTTCGATGGTTCCTAGCTCTGACACACACACTTGCTCATGCATGAAGAAAATCAACTACTTTTGATGACCTTGCTGGTGTCTCTAGCTGTTGTAGCATCAGTCCTTCATACAATCTTGCACTAGTTCTCCAATAAATCTCTTACTATCTTTCTGCTTAACCCCTTCCATGAGCATTCCTCTCAATTTATAAGAGAGAATGGATTAGTTACTTGGATAGGAAATGATCCCAAGATATCAGGAAAGCCAGTACTTAGATAACCATTCGAATGCCAACTCACCCTTCTCGAAGATTCCCTTCTAGAAGGCTCAAGAACTTTGTCTTTTTCTTCCTTTAGAAAATGTGCACACCCTAATAGTTAGGTACAGTGTGAACCCCTCGCACCCTAGCTTAATGCAGCCTGCGAGAATCAGGCATTCTCGTAGGAAAATATATAAGTAGCCTGCGAACCTCCTTTAAAAGCATGATTTTTGGAAGCAGACAAAGGTAACTTTTCTCAGGAAAGTGTTCTTAGTGAAGATCTTGATTTTCCATCATCATAACATCATCACGATGACCAAAATTGTGGATAACATTGAGTTTCTTGTTATTGCAAATTAAGAATAGTTTTTGATTAATTTTTTAATACAGTGATGATGCTTTTGAGTAAGTAGGTTAAGATTTTCCCTTTGTAGATTAGAGATGATTATGAGTTTTTTCTTAAGAATAGAGTTTACTTGTTGAATAGTTTTGATGAGTTTAATTTATGAATAGTTTTGATAGGTTTACTTGCTGAATAAGTTTTAATAGGTTAGTTGTTTGATTTCTTACTTGCTTAGTTGCTAATGCTCATTAGATTGAATAGATTGAATATATTAACTTGTTATTTTTTTGCTCATTAAATTGAATAGATTGAATAAATTATTTATATTAAATAGGTTAACTTGTTCAAAGTAGGGTTTTGATTTTCTTCTTTAGTAATAATCCATCGATCCATTGTTTAAAGTTGTTTAGGGTACATAGTTCAAGTTATTTAATAAGATTTTCTAATTGATAGTCCTGGCTTAAATAGATTAATCCTTAGTTAGATCATCTCCTTAGTCAGATCATACTTCCTCTAGATTTTCTGCCTTGGCACATACAGTGCTACAACTCTAAGTTTACTTACCTCTGATTGACAATTTAATCGAGGGATTTAGTGCATATAGAACACTCATCAATTGGAATACTAGCAAGTTGATGTATTATTACTAGGCTTGTTGTAGGTGTAAGAATCATTGTCTACATGCTTGAGCATGAGGGTTATCCTTACCTTAGCCTTATTCAGTAGTTAATTTTTTCCCCTTTGTTACTCAACTGGTTTATACCAACACATTTCTTGTATCAGACCCGCCTATAAGAGAAAAAAAAAAAAAAGAGAACATTCAAGCTGAAGGAGGATTTTCCGCGAGAAGATATCTTGTCAATCACTACATAAAGTCCGTCGATTAATTTGTTGGATCACAATATCTAGAGAACCATTCCACTATCAAATGCTACAGAGTCTAATTGGGCCTCGATGGCAGGTTTGGTTCCTGTTGTTGAGTTAAAGGGATTTAGGAACCCTCAACAGAATTGGTGCTAGAAGGAGGGCCAGAAGAATGAATGGCTGGAAATATTTTTTATATAACATTTCACACAGCCTGTAGATTCAAAATATACCACATGCATGGCTAGTCATTCTCAAGAAAACCCACACACACTGAGTACCCCTTAAACGAGTAACTCACACCAACAAGAGGAAGAAAAATTATTCCCTGAAATACCTTACGCTCTTCCCCACGAGGAGTAGAACTAGTTCAGAATAATCACAAGATCTTAGGCCCAAAATATCGGATCCCTACCCTTAGCTCCATTACTTCCTCAAAGAAAACAAGTAAGTAGACCAGTGGTCGACACCCCCGACCAGGTTTTTGTTCACACAGTAGAAGACATGGTAAATTTCTCCCTTAGCTAAATCAAACATCCCCTTAATATAATCCTCGAAACACCAGCTGGTAATTTTTATGAGCCTGACAATTTTTCTAACGAGGAATGGTTTAACTCAGAACGCTTAGTTTTGGAGTTAGACGACATGGAAGATAACAACAAGAATAATGAATAAAGGGGAAACCCACCTCAGAATAATCAACCATGGTTGGCCATAGGTTCTTTGGCAGTCCCTGGATGAGTACATAACCTTCCCTGACATCCAGAAAAGTTACTCCCTAAATTTGACCCTGAAACCTCAGGATTTCCTGAAGACCATATCAAAAAATTCATACTATCTATTAGACTAATGAATGTCCAACATGAAGACGTAATATGCAGGATTGTCCCCGATAATTTTGAGAATTCGACCTCCACGTGGTATTTTAACTTTCCTGTAGGGTCTACAACTAGTTGGATGAAGTTTCAAAAGGATTTTCTAGATAAATTTGTAGAAGAACCCACTACAAGAGCTTTGATGGCTAAGTTGTTCGCCGCCACCATGAGTTCAAAGGACAAGGTTAAAGACTTCAATCAATGATTCACCACTATCCTAAACAAATTTCAACCTGAATCTAAACCCACTCATGAGCTGCAAATCGAAGTATACGCTAATGCGCTCCCATCTTCCTTTTCCATGTTTGTGAAGAGGGTTGCCAAAAAAACCTTAGCTAAGAATGTTGAGGAAGCCAAAACAATAGAATTTTAAATGGAGGGATGTAAAGAAGGCCAGGTCTCGTTAGTTAAGAAGAAAGTTCAACCTCCTCCCAGGAGAGGACTCTTGTTTACTAGACCCCTATGGAAACAAACAAAACAAGGTCCCGAAAAAGGAAGTGGAGACATAAAATACCTACAACACATGGTAAAGAAGTTGTCAAACAAAATCATAGACATGAAAATAAGTGTAGGGAAAGGAAACCCAAATCAAAGGCACTATAAACCCTTTTTTAAAAGAAATCCACCATTCAAAGCAATGAACCTCCCCCATCCAACTTAAACAACGATCTAGGAAATGTAGCATCCGACTCTTTCTGTACCTATCACCAAGAGAAACATTATGAAAAAGATTTCCCACAATGGGTGCATGACATGAATTTGATGGCTAATTGGTTTCTAGATGAGGTTTCCCTTACCAAAAAATCAAGCGACTCAGCTATGAATATTGTTGAACATGAAGAATTTGACTCACTAGAAGAAATAACCATGCTGATATGGGACCCTGACCTACCAATGCCTTTTGATGATCTATTTGAGGTTCAAGAACCACCCGCAGAGGTCTTGGTTGTGCAAACGAGAAGTAGGAGTCAGTCGTTCTCAAATCACCTTACTGTGGCCCACACTTCAAGAGGAAAAAAAACAGTCGATCACCTAAAAGAATATTGTGTCTCCCAAATAAATCCTACAAATATCCATACTCGAGAATCGCCCAATCTAGAATACAACATAGTAGAAGATTTGAAAAAATTGAAGGCTAATATATCGGTCATGGACATGTGTAGAATCTCCCTGCAAAAGGACATTATGCTACAATCATTGAATTCGTTAGAAAATCATACAACAAGAACTACCCAAGGAGAAAATCCAGCACTCTCATATCTAAGAAATAAACCAACTATGAATGCTTGCTTTGAAGATGAGGGAAATCCTTTATTCCCACTGTTCCTCTTGACATTTGAAGTCTTCAACAGAAACCTCCACAATTTTTTTGTTGAATCAGGGGAATCCTCTAATGTTATTCCATTGTCTATATGCAAAAAACTAAACGCAATCCTTCTCAAAAGTGATAAACATGTGATACAACTAGACAGAACCCAGGTGAAAGTTATGGGAGAACTCAAGGATGTCATGATCAGGATGGTGACACAACCAAAATTTGTTCAAGTGATTGACATCATTGTAGTATATGTCCCAAAAGCTTATTAATTGTTACTTAGTCGATATTGGTCCAAGAATTTAAATGTATACTTTAGTA
>ML861241.1:9342-19890 GCA_009831015.1 Picea engelmannii | reverse complement strand
AGAACTCAAGGATGTCATGATCAGGATGGTGACACAACCAAAATTTGTTCAAGTGATTGACATCATTGTAGTATATGTCCCAAAAGCTTATTAATTGTTACTTAGTCGATATTGGTCCAAGAATTTAAATGTATACTTTAGTAATGACTGGGCTCACCTTTGGTTTCCATTAAAGGGACACATGAATATGATCAGGATCAATAAGGAAAGATATCTAAAACATAATGTCACCGACATAGAAACCCTCAATGAACCTTCCTCGAAATATTTCCCCATGCTAGTAAATTATTCATGCGACTCCAATTTCAGGAATTTCTCCCCCCTCTCATATGATGTTCCTCTTACTCAAAAATCCAAAATGATTTTTCAATAAAAATTTTAGAAGGCGGCGGAGGAAACCTTATTTTGTCAGGAACCTGTGTTAAAAATCATGGAGCATATAGGAGGAAAGGAGAAAAGTGGTAGGAAAAAAGAAACTGATGGTTTTATCTCACAAATCTGTACCTTATACTTTCATGGATCTAAATCGCAAGAAGAGTTGGGAGCAGGGTGTATCCTCATTGATCTGAAAGTTAAACAAAATTTCTTGTCATGTTGACTAGAATTCGAATGCACAAACAACACCGCTAAGTATGAAGCTATAGTGCAAGGGATAAATAAATCCATAGACTTAAATGTTAAATAACTAAAGGTTTTAGGAGATTCTGAAATCATCGTTAGACAAGTAAGGAACACTATACACTGTAGCTCTCCCCGCCTAAGGAATTATCAATAGGAAGTGCACAGACTAATAGAAAATTTTTAAGCCTTCAACATTACAGCGATCCCCAGAATAGAGAACACTCTTGTATATTCTCTGGTCACTTCTACCTCAAGGATATTCCCTCTAGAAGACTATGAAGCCTCTTAGTTCACTGTAGAGCTACTCTATAAACCATCGGTGACCAAAAATATTTCTAATTGGAAGGTCTTTGAAGGAGATGAACAAATCATAAAAATTTTAACTAATCAGGATAATTTCAGAGATCTGGTTATTGACGATGAAATATTTCAGGACCAATTAATAGAAACTGATCCCCATGCACAAAAACCTGAAACAAATCAATCGACTAAAAAATCGAGGTCCAACACGATACCTAAAGGGTAGCCAATTTAGAAAAAAAAATTGACTTAAGGGAAAGATTTAAAGGGTCAACGAACGCAAAGACTGGGAGTTCCTATCCCATGTATGAAACCATTAATCTAGAAACCCCGAAGAACCCTAATAATATTAATCTCGGTAAGACAATATCTAAAGAAGAAAGGAAGGCCTATCTCAAACTTTTCAGAGAATATCAAGATGTTTTTGCATGGTCCTACTGAGATCTAAAAACTTATGATACTCAGATCATTCAACACATAATCCCATTAAAACCTAGAGTAAAACCCTTCCAACAAAAGATTCGGAAGTACCACCTATATCTGGAACCGCTCATGTGTCAAGAGTTAAAAAAAATACTAGATGTTAAAATCATCTTTCAGGTTAGACACTCGGTGTGGGTAGAAAATTTGGTTCTTGTCAAGAGAAAATCTGGGGATATCCGTTTGTGTGTGGATTTTAGGAACCTCAAAAGAGCATAAGAAAAGGAAAACTACCCAATCCCACTGATGAAGCAACTCTTGCAGACTATGTCTAGTTCTATGATTTTTTCTCCCTTGGGCGGTTTTTTAGGTTACAACCAAGTTCTAGTTTCAGAGGAAAACCATTTGAAAACTACCTTCTGAACCAAGTGGGGAACCTTTTCTTATAAATGCATTCCCTTTGGTTTAATCAATGCAAGGGAAACCTTCCAAAGGGACATGGACGTAGATTTTCGGGGACTAATCAACAAATGTGTAGTATTATATTTGGACGAGGTGACTGTGTATTCAAAGAACAGAGAAGATCACATCCAACACTTACCTAGATTTTGGAAAGGTGTACGAAATACGGTATATCCTTAAACCCTAAGAACATTATCTTTGGTGTCAAGGAAGATAAACTACTAGGTCATATTATATCTCGAGCATGAATTCACATAGACCCAGAACGAATTAGGGCTATAGGTCAGCTTCCATTACCCCACAACAAAAATTCTATGCAATCCTTCTTTGGGAAAATCAATTTTGTGAGAAATTTCACCCTCGATTTCACTGAAACTATCAAACCCCAATAAAACATGATCCACAAAGATGTTGAATTTAAGTGGGATGATGAATGAAAAATTTCTTTCAACAATATTAAGGCTGCAATATCTCAAGCTCCAGTGTTGTGAAGTCTGGCCTTTGGCAAGGATTTCTTCCTCTACATTTTTTCCTTCGACCAGTCGTTAGCTGCAGTATTGACTCAAAAGGATGATGACAACAATGGGGCCTCAGTCTCATTTATGAGAAATAATATCCAAGGGTCTGAACTAAATTACCCTGCTATAGACAAGAAGGCTTATGCAATTTACAAGGAAGTGAAACACTTCATATCTTACATCCTAAAGAACCATACCAAATTCATTGTGCCTCATCCCACAGTTTGATCTCTATTCACTCAACAAGAGATGGGGGAAAGAAGAGGAAACTAGATGGCAGTGGTCCAAGAATTTGATCAATATATAAAACATGCTAAACTGGTTAAGGGACAAGGAATATGTAAATTGACAATTGAAGCCCAGGACCAAGTAAATGAAGACCCTGGATGGGAGAATGAATTGGCACTATGGTGTGTTGAATCTTCATACGTCTCCCTAGGGAAGGAGTCTTGGTATGAAAAACTAACTTATATCCTACAACATGGGACTTGCCCAGAAAACCTAAACCCTAGCGAAAGGAGAGCTCTCAGGTTAAAATCAACACAATATCGCCTCATAAATTTAGTTCTCATCCACATTAATTATGATGGGGTACTTTTAATATGTCTCGAACATGAAATGTAGAAAAAGTTTCGAAAGAGCTCCATGATGGTCCTACAGGTGGAAATTTCATAGGGAACACCATCGCTCACAAAATATTGAGAGCTAGCTATTATTGGCATACTATGTTCAAGGATGCTCACACATATGCTAGAAACTATAAAAATTGTCAAATGAGCACGAGGAGGGAAAAGAGAGCAGTTGTCCCACTCCAACCTATGGTTGTCTCCAGGCCATTCGAGAAATGGGGGTTAGCTATCATAGCATAAATTACACTGAGTTCTTCAAAACAACATAGATACATACTAAATTCCATAGACTATTTCACGAAGTGGGCAAAGGCCATCCCTCTGACTCATGTAAACAAAAAGGTGGTGATACAATTCATAGAACAACAACTGGTTACAAGGTTTGGTATGCCTTTTGTCCTTGTTTTTGATAATGTCACTTACTTCTCTTCTACCCTATTAACATAGTTTGATTTAGAAAAAGGAATCATAATCAGATACTCTGCAAACTACTATCCACAGGGGAACAGAGTGGTAGAATCAACCAATAAGAACCTAGTGAGGATATTAAAGAAAAAAGTTGCAGAAAACCAGAGGAATTGGCACATTTCACTTCATAATTCCTTATGGGCTGATAGAGTAACCCCCAAGGAATCCATAGGTAATTCCCCATACTTTTTGGTATACGGACAGGAATCCATTCTCCCGAACGGGCTGTATCTTCCATCTCTTCAGCTTGCTTGGGATTCTAGAGGACAACCCTCATCAGTTATACAACAAAGAATTGATACCCTCCTCATGCTGGAAGAAGAAAGGGAGAAAGAAAAATCAAAGTTTAGAGCTCATTAGTAGATAGTTAAAAGTTGGTTTGATAAGCATAAGGCCAAAGAGAAGAATTTTGAAGTAGGAGACTTAGTCCTAAAATGGGACAGAGCAAATGAGTTGAAGGGAAAACAATCAAAGTTTCAGAATCTATGGTCAGACCTTTTCAGGTAGCCGAGAAAATTGGGGTAGGAAATTATCGGTTGCAAAATCAGAGGGGCGAACCTGACACCCTCCTAGTGAATGGCCAAGCCCTAAAAAAATATTTTTGTTAAAAAAAAAAATTGTGTTTCCATGTTATTTTGTTTTTAGGTAGGCTAGTTGTGAAGTTCTTAATTTTTGTTTTTTTCTTGTTATAGTACTTTCTGCGCTTTTTACGTTTGTGTTTAGAAAGGCATTGGTTCACCTTAGTTCATGCGATATGATGAAGTTTTTTCCTGACTCGTGCTTACATACAATACAAGAAGCGTTGGGAGGATTGTGGTTGTGTTGAAGGAGTTATGTATCTAACCTATGAAAATAAACAACCTTGGCAAAGTGATGAAGTGTCCACTTGGTGGTCTGGTAAAACCTGAAGGGAAAGATGGTACGCTAGAAAGGACTACATCTACCTCAAGACAGAGCCAACAAAATTTCACCTTAACCATCTCATTTTTGCAAATAACAGATGTCCTCCTCTCCCACTTGCTAAAGGAATTCTGTCGAAATAAAATCAATTATATCAAATGAGTGCAAAGTAGGAGAGGGTATGCAAATAACTCCGTCGGGGCTATGGACGCTCACTGGTAGTGGAGAAATTTCTGTGATGTCGGGGTGACTCTGTCAGGGCTATGGACGTTTGCTGGCAACAAATGATCAGAACAGGTTCAAACGGACTTCAAGCGAGTTCAAACGGACTTCAAGCGAGTTCAAACGAACTTCGTATTTGTGAGATATCGTGTTATGTTTGATTTTCCAAATAGGAAAAAAATTGTTGACTGTACAGTTCGTACAACTGACATGGTAGGTGACGTGTCAAGCTAATGTGGCAATATGTTGAGTTGGAAGAACACGTGGAAGTATGGGATTTCGACAAGTGGCATATAGTTGGCATTTTATTGGTCAATAGAGTGGTGCCATGCGGCCCAGGCATGGGTTGCCGCATGGCACCCCATTTTGGTATGCTAAAATTTTGTGGATTCCATGGGGGTCGAACCCTGGACCTCCATCGGCGCAAATATTTGGAAAAGGCCACCCAACCGACATGCCTTCCATATGTTTCTTACCATATAATGGTTTATGTTTTATTTAAAGTTGCCAAGTGTTGTGTTTTGGTGCAGGGTCCGAGTTGGAGCTCAGCCCCAACCCCCGTTTCTATGCGCCACCCATATGACCCCAACACATATATTTTGTGCGTGAATTTTTCAAACGGTCCTCTACCACACACCTGGACACTTGTCAAGCTCGTGTTCAATCATGCAACAGAGCCCTTTTTATGCGCTGGGATGTGGCCACATGGCCCCCATGCACCCAACACCTTCGTGATTCAGGGGCTTAGTTCGCTAATAGTGCGACAATTTTGCACATTTTATGGGCACGTGCGCATGTGCTGGGCTTAGGCACAGTAAATTCCCAGAAGCTAGGTTACTCTCACAGGAGGTACAAATTGGCAAACCAGAGACAACAAGCTTGAAGGAGGAAAATAGCAAGAGGCCTATCTTCTTCATTTTTTGGCTGAATGAGGTGCCGAAAAATCTAAGCTAGGGGTTTTTGGATGTTCTGAATCCATTGGTATAGTTTTCAAGGGAATTTGGAGACTTCTGTTATAGGTTTTACTACAGGTAAGTTATAGAGAGCTCTAGGGAGCTTAGGGTCACCATTGAAGGAGGCCATGCTCAAATGAGCCCAAGTCCATTTTCAGTGACTGAATAGTCATTCTTGACTAAGTCATATGCTCTGAAAACATTGGAATAGGTTTCAGAGGTATTTGAGGACTTTTATAGRTTTTTTTCCATAAGGAAGCTCAGGGAAGCTCAAGGCCACYAGTAGAAGAGGCCATGCCCRGATGAGCCATGGTCTATTTTCAGAGTTCTAATAGTYATTTTTGGGGTTTTTATGTATTCTWACCCCAATGGTACAGTCAGTAAAACCATTGGATTTGAGAAGAAGCTTGTAAAATAATTTTGGACAAACTAATCCCAGAGAGCCTAGTCCATTGATGGAGGCTAAAAGAGATGTAGCCCAGTTGGGGGTGAACTCCTTTATCACRTTGTTATTGTTGTGAGTTTTGTTGGTTWTTATTTGCTACAACTTATGTTTGTTGTTGTATTTATTTAGACAACATATTTAACCTTTTAAAAACCTCACACATAAACATCTAAAAGGAGCCTAACTTGACACAAATCCTCTTGCAYAACTAAGACATTGAGCAAGGTCCTGAAGTTTATTTTAATGGAGTAGAGGGTGCTTKCATAGAAAAACAAGTTAGCCCCCTATTTTCATATCAGGTGGTATCAGAGCATAGTTTTTCTCATGTGATTGCCATTGATATCTAGAGATTTATCTGTTGATATTATTGTGCAAGTTTTGTGTTGAAGTTTGATATCTTGCAAGGATGGAGGAAGCTTCAAACAATGAGAGTCCTCATACATCTTCATTAGCCAAGCTCTTTGATAAAGAGATGTTTAAGGCACTTGTAACCATGAGATATATGGTGCAAGATATGTTGGAAGATAGGAAGGAGAGCATTGTCCTTCAAGAGAAGTTGATGGCCATGAAGGAGGAGAAGCACCAGTTTCTTGAAAAGTTGCATGAGATGGAGACTCAACTCCATGAGGCAAAGGAAACCCTTAACAAGTACATGCATAAACATGAGGTATGTAATGTTGGTTTTTCATCAAATTCCTCTCAAGATGAATGCTTTGGTGTTTTTGAAAATCACACTAGAGGAATAGGGTCCAAATTATTGTTAAAAATGGGACATGAAGGTAGAGGGTTAGGCAAACATGCACAAGGAATTGTTGAGCCTATTGTTGTTGAGGAGAGGCCTAAGTATTGTGGTCTTGGATATGAACAGAAGGATGGAGCATATTCCAAAGTTGAGGAGACAAGGGAAACAGTTCCAAGAACAACTTTTGTTGCAAGTTCAATCCTTCAAGCATGCAAAGTTTGTGTTCAAGATGAATGCAATAGTGGGAAACAAGAGAGTTTTGACAACCATGAGGACAAGAAATTTTTTGTTGGTCTTCAAAAGAAAGCTAGTAACTCTTCAAATTCACCTCCTCAACAAGGTGATAAAGGTGAATGTTCAAGGACTTTTGTTTCAAGTTCAAACTGTCAAGTATGTAAAGTGTGTGTTCAAGATGAATGTAAATGTGTGAAACAAGAGAGTTGTGACAACCATGAGGACAAGAACATTGTTGTTGGTCTTCAAAAGAGAGCTAGTAACTCTTCAAATTCACCTCCTCAAGAAGGCGATAAAGGTGAATGTTCAAGGTATATTTCTGCATGTAATTCAGTTGCTTTTGATGATGTTAAGCATGGTAAATTTTCATATAAAAATGGAAGAAAAAGTCCAAGTACATATTTAGGTTTATATAAACATCATGTTTCAAGATGTTGGAAAAGATTGACCACATTCAGGAAACTTTCCAAGAAAAGGAAACTTGAAAAGAAGATGCAAAAGATTTTCACTCACTGCTAGAAGAGGGGTCGTCTCATTGACCAATGTTGGACATTACATCCAACCACCCATTCACAGCACAAGAAGCAGATGGATAAAGAGACTGGAAATAATGGAAGAGGAGATTCCATCATCGATGTGAGTCAAGACGATTCACAAGAAGAGGATGTTCAGTAGAAAAATTCACCATTGAATTGGATATGTTTCAAATGAGTCTTGACTTGTGTCGATTTTGTCTTGACGACTATGTTAGGTCGATCATGTTTTTCGACTTATGTTTAGACGATAGTGTTTGTCGGCTTGAAGCCGATATTGAGTACACCAAGATGTAGGAAAATGCCATGTACTTTGATGAAGTACAAGATGCGACCGATATTGCTTAAATAGCAAAAAGACTTTGTTGGCATCATTTTCAGTCTTGTATAAAATTTGTTTTCAAGATTGATGGTTTTCTTGGTTTGTGATAAGGTGTAGCAGGAAAGTTTTTTGCAGCCATTGTAGAGCGGATAGTATTGACGCCAAATAATTTATGAGAGGGAGTTGATTCTCAATGGGAAGGCTGACATCTTTCCAAACACAAAGAGAACAATGGGTCATCAGTAGACATAGAACAATGGTTGAGGGACATAGCCAGTTGTAGTGCAAGGCATGTCAAGGTACCTAGGTGATTTCCAAAAAGACTTTTTCATGTAGAATCAATTGATATAAATTGGGAGTAGAAGAGTATTGAATCTTATGGCAAATAATCATTAGCTTTTGTGGGTCCAAAAGCCTTTCAGTGGGAAGGTGTGATCAGAATCTGGACTAGGGATCAAATTTTAGCCCAAAAATGAAAATGTTCAGAATCACTTCAAAACTACCAAGGGCATAGTCCATGTCATCATGAACCCAATGCACTTTGAACGGGTTCAAACGGACATCATATGAGTGAGATATCATGTTCTATTCAATTTGCCAAATAGGGAAAAATTTGTTGAATGTGCAGTCTGTAAAGCTGATACGACAGGGTCGTACATATGATGTGGAAGGTGACATGTCAAGCTGACGTGGAAAGATGTTGAGCTAGAAATTTTTGTAGAACACGTGTGTTAACTCCCAAAATGAAACCGCCCTTTCAGTCGAGTTTTGGGTGGATATCATTGCTTTCAGTAGTGTCTTCAAGTCATTTTTTATTTTTTACAGTCAAAAAAAAAAAAATTGGTTTTGGTGTGTCTTAGGAAATAATCGATCCATAAAGTCTTCTCTTTCAGAAAATGTAGTTGTTTACTTTCAACAGCTAACATCTTGTTAAAGGGTCCATTGTGCATTGTGGAAAGAGATAGCTTTCAACAACTAAGGACGTCGTTTCATCAGTTCAAAACGCTGTGGAAAGTGACAAGGCGCGAAAAGCTCGACAGACAGTTCGCACGTGGCACGATATGGAGAGTACTTACTTTCGCGCTAAAGAACGTTTTTCAAATGATGTGGTACATTATTTTTCTTTCCGCGGCTAAAGTGAAATTCCTATCAAACGGTGCGTTGTGGAAAGTGTTCACTTCCCGCAGCTAACAGGGTTTTCCGAAGAGTTCGCGTGCTGATGAAAGTGGCAAGCGAGCGTGATGGTAGGAATGTTCTCCAAACACCATAGCTGCATGAAGCACGAATCATGTGCTCATTATCCACGCATGCACAGAATTATGAGGTGATCACCCCCACGTCACAACAAGATCCGAGACATGCGCTGGTGGAAACAAGCAATCATGATAGTTTAAGCTTGTATAACAGGATATGAAAGAGATTTGAAATCTTTTCAGAACCGACGTGAAACTATCATCACACCAGAAATGGCAAGTTCACATCCGGCGACGCAGGTATAGATGAGGTTCAGAGGGTCTGACACCATCAAATCAGGTAAAGTTGGTATTTCCCAGGTTGTTTCCAGAGTACACCCAAGGTTTGCATTTCACCCAACACAGAGAAGAAGCCGAGAGTGCTTTCAGCAGCACAGGACAAGGGTTCGACCAACAAAGTTATAGAAATCATAGTGGCCGAGTGACAAAGTTGTAAAACGATGAAAAAACGCGGTGGCCTCTTGTTAAAACGAGAACTCAGCAATCTATATTTTCTGGAATCACATCCCGAGGTTCAAAGATATTTTTCAAACGCAGGTTGCATGGAGTTCGTGAACAGATTGCAGAGTGGGTGTCATCAAGCCATAGCTGAGGCCTTTGCAATGTCATTCGATGGTGACAGAGCTCGGGTGGGTTCTATAGAAATCAAGGTGGACGAGAAGTTTATTGCAGAAGCTACAGGGTTACCTATGACTGGGCAAAAATGGTTCAAAACCACGGCTCTGAAAAAGTAGGATTTCAAGTTCTATCTGAAGGATGGATACAAACATAAAGCCTGGACTAAAGGAATGCTACTTTCATACCTGGACGAAGAGTGGCAGCATTTATTCAAAGGTATTTAGCTATATATCACATCTGAAGGTAGATACGACAAGCTAATGATGTATCATTTTAAATTGATGGATCATTTTTCAGGCAAAATTCCAATCAATTTACCTTACTTTCTATACCACAGTTTGATTAAAGTCTGCAATAGAATTGGATCTTGACCTTCGAGCATTAAGTTGACTCTCTATCATCTGGGACTAATAAAACTCATTATTCTACAAGAACTAAAGTTACAGGGGAGAAGTTGGGAACACTTCCTGTTCTGGGAAGGTTTCGAGACTCAAAATCAAACTGCAATTGAACAGATGGCGAGGTCAAAGAAGAAAGCCTCTCCTCAGAGCAGCATAAGGAGAAGAAGGGCCATACCAGCACCTTTAGAAGACGAGATATCAGGGGTAAAACCTCACAGTTCAAAAAGGAAATTAAATTTCGAGCAGGTTACAGAGCCAACCATACAACAGGACTCAGACCACCCTACACAACAGAGTACAGGGAAGAACATCCTAAATCTACCCTACTCAGATTCAGAGTCGGAATAGAAATATCAATCCCCTGCCATCAAGGGCTCTGAACAATCTACAGAATTTGCTCAAAATTATGACACGTTAAGTAAAACAGAGCAAGGAGAATCGTCAAAGAAACCTAGGCCAAATAAAGCCCAGAAAATCAAACACCTCAAGGAGGTAATTGCTCAACAG
>WSFP011412756.1:0-24278 GCA_009831015.1 Picea engelmannii | reverse complement strand
AAAAGGGAAAAGAAATTATATATGGCTTCTTATTTGGTGTTTACGATAACATATTGCTGTCAATTTCCTAAATTGTCTATTTGTAAGAGGGTGAACTATGAATTTGACCCAGTTACCTTTTGGTACCAAGCGTTGTGGAGACACAAATATTCTTTGCATTTCTATGAATTTTTCAATGATTTTGTCTCTATTTTTAAAGTATTTTTTTTTAGAAAATATACCCCTAGAATATCCCACAAGGCAAGTAAATTCCTGGATAAAAAGAGGACGTTGGAGCAAATGGAAAATTGCAATGTTATTGGGATTTTCGGTTCTAAGGAAAATCCCTCCTTTATTCCATTCCATATATCTAATAGAAAGTTTATTATAGAAGTCGCAAGGAAATATAATTTATGGCTACACTTTTTTCAGGAGAAACAAAAAAGGCAATCCATACCCTTGCCTTGGAAAACTGGGGACTTTATATTTAGAAATATAAACAAAATCGATAAATTTGCAAACCACTTCCACAATATGAATCTCAAATATGTTGAAAAGATAAAAGTGTTTGAACCTAACAGAATTTTTGTGGAACATATGCTAGTAGTGGGATTCAACAGTTCATTTATCCATACTGTCCTAAGTGAAGAAGAAGATAATAATTTAGGCGTTCCTACTCACAATGTTGGTGACTTGAAAATGGTACTCAGTACCAATTAATTTTACAAGCAAAAAGGAAAGGGTCCCAATGAGAAGAGTACTCATTCCCCAACTGTTACTCATAAGACTACAACATCTCGAAGCAATTCTCTAGTGGCCCACCCATCTAGAAAAATGACCAACAATATTTCAAGCGGCAAAGGAGAAAAGAATCCCCCTCTGGGAAAGATTGAGAGCTCACACAAGATTCCTCTAAGAAAAAAGAGGAAAAACATCGTGCAGGAGGAAGAAGATCAACAAATAAAGAGTGACATCAATAGGTTCTCCCTTGAAGACATGGAGCTCAAGGTGGACATTGAGAAAAAAAATTCCCCCACTGGATCAGTCAGGGAACATGGCCCACCAGAATCCATCATTGGAAATCATTGAGAATGAGACCTTCAACGAAGAAGAGTCATTTTCTTTTCATAGAGTTGTCTTTGACAAGGAATCCAAGAAATTTATTATTGAGAAAAGTGATGTGAAGAATAAGAAAGTAAAATCATGTTTAGAGGTTGAACTAAGAGATATGCGGCCTTCCCAGATTTATAGAATTCATAGAGCAATCGACAATGCACTGGATGACTCCATTGGTTTCCTTGAAGCAAAAAACATGAGTTTAAAAGAAAGGATCAAGGAACTGGAAGACACCTTATTTCCTCTTTCACTTCTTATGAGTCCTTTGGCAATCGTTGGACCCACCATGCCCGTTGATAAATTAAAAGGATCCTCAAGATTACTTACATCATCTAGGAGCTATGAGGAGAGAAATATCAAGAAAAGAATGGCATTGATCACTGAGGCTTGGGAAATTTTTAAAAACATGGTTTCTTTTGGCTCGAGGGCACACTCCTTCCATGAGTATTTGCAAGGCAACTTAAAGAATGAAGAAGATTTTTACCTTTATGTTGTGGTACCCTTTGGTATTAAAGTTTCCAACATGACATAATTAAGGATAAGAGAGGAGAATCTTCCCTCTCCAAGTTGGATCAAATAGTTGAACGTGTGTTGGAAAGAAAAGATAAAAAACTTGAATAACATTGTTCAAATGTGCAGCCAAGCTATATCAATGAGGGAAAAACTATTCAAAAGTCTCAAAGAGGTGGACCTAGTCAGAAGCACTAATAATGTCCAAGATCCCAAATTGATCCTCAACTCATTGTTCCTAACAAATAAATAGTTTGACAAGCAAGTTGAGATTTTAAAGGGTTCTTAATTGAAAAGTTTTATGGTATACTTGAATATGATGAGGACGACATTGACAGTTGGCTAGTGGACTACTCTGTGAAAAATCAGGACATTGAAGAAGCATTACATGGCATTTCCCTTGATTTGAGAGACTTGGGCGAAGAGTTGTTCAACATCAAAATACAACATGAAATCAACATGACAGCAATGAAAAGTTATATTGAAGAATGGTTTGAGAAATATATTGACAAATTGACCACCGAGGGGCAAGAAACAATTGAGACAATTCATGTAACTATTAATGAAGACAATACAAGTACACCAGGAAGCAAGTGAAGACACGAGAGACCATCATAGTAAGTTTATGTTGATCACATCCTTATTTTATTTATCAATTCCTTCATCCAGTTACTCCACCTCTTCCACTAGAAAGGTTTAACCGAAGACTAATAACTCTTCTTTTCTTCTTACCGAGTCTTGTTGTTCTTTTACTTCCCACCAAATTCCTTCTACAAGCTTAATTCTTGTGTATATTTTCTTTATGGTCCGTGGGAGCCCCAATCCTAGTCTTTAAGACAAATGCATTTTAAATTTCAAAGAATATGTAACAGACTATATATATATTTAGAAATTTCAAGAGAGCTATTTCGAGAACAATCTCGACTATACTTTGTAACCTAGAGTTTTTAATACAAAGTATTTTGGGTTGATATATCATTATATTTGTTTGAGATTCCCATGTTCACTCTGTTAAAGTTCTCTTATGGATGCAGACCATCTTATTTTTATTTTTATGTGATCAGAAATATTTAGTCAAACTATGATTGATGTGAGGAGATTTTTCTTATTTTCTTTGAATGTATGAATGTGCTAAGTTTCTGGTCCTTTCCCATGAACTTTATTTTAAAAGAAAACAAAAAAAAATCCTTTTATTTTCTTGTAATATTTATATTTATTTGAATTACTATGATGGACTTTCGTCACGTTCCACATTCTAAATATCTAGAATTCCCAAGAAAATCTAAAGAGGAGTACCACCTCTATAAAAGAGGAGGGGGATTTACGTCCTCTTGAGGTTGTTGTTTCGGTCCTAACGGATTCAAGAGTCAAAATGTTGCAGTACCAGTTAAAGTTGCAATGCTAGTTGCTTTGTGCCAGTTGTATTACCAGTTGTAGTGCCAATTGTAGCACCATTTGCAATACCTGTTGCAGTTCCTCTGGAACATTGAATTTTCTGTGAAACATTGGGCCTAATGTTTGGTTTTCCTAGTGCACCTTACCCCGACGCATCTCCAACTACCTTCATATTGCCAGTTGGAGCACCTTGAAGTTTTAGGATTTGTCGTTGATTTTCATTGTTTCCTGCTCCTTTCAGAGGTATGTACTTGTATGTATTTAAATTGTATCATTCTCTTAAGGGTATTTGTAGGAGAAGGGATCTTTTGTCCAAGAAATAATTGTAGATCTAGAGGGATCTCAGATCCAACTCATTCAGATGAAAAACACACTCCAGGTTTAATTATTTTGATATGCCTCTAGTTGTTATGGAATTATTGTGATCTTATGAACATCTAGTTGTATTTTTATCTATTGAACTTATGATTGCCATACTAACATTTGGTCAAAGTTAAATTTATACGTTGACTCTAGTCAAAGTATTATATTGATTAATGTTGAGATTTTCGAGTTTACTTGCATTATATTGCCTAATTGAGATTTCTATCAAGAAAACATATTGTCTTAGTACAGGGGGCAGGTTGGAGAGAATACTTGTCATC
The DNA here is from genome assembly GCA_009831015.1 of Picea engelmannii. Lineage (NCBI taxonomy): Eukaryota > Viridiplantae > Streptophyta > Pinopsida > Pinales > Pinaceae > Picea > Picea engelmannii. The sequence continues at coordinate 20,634 of WSFP011412756.1, read as the reverse complement.
TTGAGTGAAGGAGACTCAGAAGAAAAGAAACAACAATCATTATTGAAGATAATACTCCAAGTTCTAGGTATGATTGATTAAATTGATAAGTTTCCAATTTGCACATATCAAGTTTAATAATTGCTACATTACAAGTAAACATTATAGTTGTGACAAAAATCCCTTAAAGGTTATATTACTGTTAGATACAAGGAATACTTGGTAGCATGTGAGTACTATTGATATAAAGTCTTATTGTACTTGTTTTCAATATGAGATAACATCTCCTCTAGGAAACACTTCTTGTTTTACTTCCAAGAAGGTCACTTTGGTAATGATATGTTGATTACCATGAAATTGTCTTTATTCTTATTAACATAGATCTGTTCTTATGAAAATGCTATTATATTGGAAATAATTTTTCTCTTGTTGCTCTTATCTCGGGAATGTTATATTGTAAATTCCATGGAGGTTACCATGGAGATATTTTTGTTCATGTTCTGTGCAGGTTACCATGGAGGAATTATTGGTCACAACACTAAGTGTTGTTCTTATTTCTTATTATTGTATTTTTTATTTTGTCTCTCGTTCTAGGTAGGTCACAAGTGATAGCTCTTAGAAGGAGCTATTGCAATGATTGTTCTCATTATTGTTTTTATTATTATTATAATAGTATTATTCTGGTCTAATGTTTTCCCTTGTTGTTGGTCTTGTTTTGGGCTGGTCATAGGTGATAAATTTGAGGAAAGATATAGTGACGGTTGCAGGAGGCAACATATTAGATGGTCTCTAGTTTGATACATGGAGTAGACTACCTAGATAAGAAGTTGTATACTCAACCACATACATCCATGTACCGAAGAAAAAGAGGATGAAGAAGAGTACTTTTGTGAGATACATAGTATCTCATATGGATATTGACTGTAAAGAGTAGAAGGCTCCAAATATGAATAAACAAATCCCTCTAGTGCAGTTGATCACTCTTCATATCATCGAGAAGAGTTAGTAGAGCCAGAAGGGCCTACCTAGAATCACTGCAGTAACCAGGAAGAGACCAACATGGTATTGTGACACTTTGTAGGATGCAAAGACATATATCATTGATGAGCCATATCATGAGGAGAATATAGTTCCACCAGTGGTGAGGTAGGTGTCCCCACCAAGTACCATCTCAGAAGGAGCTAGAGTTTAGAGGGATTCAACCCTCACAATCTAGTAGGGAGGAACAACCTCCCCAAAACCATTCATAGGATACTTCAGAGGAAATCATCACACACAGAGGGATCAGATGGATCCAAATATTATATAGACTCAGAGGGATTCAAGATTCAAAGGGAGATTAGAGACCCACAGTGAGCCTGATCTCATAGAGAGTCATTGGCCTAGAGACTTTCATTTAAAGAGTATTCCTTCTTAGATTCTAATGAGAGAGAGACATCTTGTAGGAATGATAGACAAGTGCCATGAGTTGAGGAGGCTAGATCCAAGCCTCAATGACTTCTAGGATATGTGAGATAGCCTAGGAGGATTCCCTTGTTTTGGTAGACTTTGCTACAATGATAGAGGAGGAAGCCAGTCAGAAGGACTGGGATATGGATCTTTTCCTTAGTTCTTAGACCAGAAGGGAAGTCTTTTGTGACTTCCAAGTTGATATATAAGATCAATCATGTTGCATATAAACACATAGAGATGTACAAAGTCTGATTTATGGCCAGAGGATTCTCCCAAAAAGAGGGAGAAGATTATGAAGAGACACTTGTTCCTGTAGCCAGAAGAAGTGTACATAGAGAAAACACAAGATACATGAGAATAAATCTCATGTCTGCATATTGAATAATGATTTGTACAGGCCTACGTAGGCACCCATGGCATGATATTATAGATGAGACGATTTCCTGATGAGCTTGGACTTTACTGAGAGTAAAGAAGATTCCAACCCTTTCTACAAGGTTGTGGATGGTGGACTAGTGATATTACTATTATATGTGGATGACATGTTTCTAATAGGGAATGAGAATCTCATCATTGAGTGCAAGAGTAATCTTATTTCAAATTTCAATATGAAAGACCTGGGTATGATGAACTATTTCTTGGGTCTAGAGGTATGGAATAGGATGAGTGAGATATTCCTTAACCAAGGGAAATATGTTGTATAGATTCTGAAGAGATTCAGAATGATCGATTGTAAATCCATGCCTACACTGATGGTGACAAATATGAAGTTATTGAGTGATACATATCCAGAGATAGTGGATTCCACCATGTATAGACAGATGATTGATTTGTTGATGTACTTAATGAACACAAGACTAGATATATGTTTTACAGTGAACACATTGAGTCAGCATATGGTTGAGCCAAGACGTGTTCACTTGATTGCAACAAAACATGTGATGAGGTACCTAAAAGGTATAATTGACCATGGAATTAGATATGCTTCATATTGTGAGATAAGCCTGGAAGGATTTACTGATTCAGATTGGGCTGGTAGTTTTGCAGAACGGAAGGGTACATATGGATGTTTCTTTAGTGTGGGATTAGCTATGATCTCATGGTTCAGCACGAAGCATACTAGTGTTGTGCTCAGTACGACTGAGGCAGAGTGCATAAAAACATGTTCAACTACCAATGAAGCAATGTGGCTTCGAAAGATGCTTCCAAGATTGTTTGATCTCAAGTTAGAGGCGACTTGTATCTGGTGTGACAACCAGAGTTGTGTGAAGTTGACAAAGAACCCGTTGTTTCATGACAAGTCCAAGCATATTGATATCAGGTATCATTATATCAGAGATATGGTGTAGAAAGGAGTAGTGAAGTTCCAGTATGTCGCTATAGATGATTAGATAGCATACATGTTGACCAAGCCTCTCTTGAGAGTGAAGTTTGTATACTTCATGGACAAGCTTGGTGTGCTCCAAAAGGACTTCCCTTGTGATAGGGTATGATGTGTTACATGTGCAAATTTAGATGGTACCATGGTATATAACTACTCGAGTGAAATATTCTGTTACGTTAAGATATTTCTACTCCAGTGAAATAGTCTGGTACGCATAGCTACTTCAGTGAAATAGTTTGGTATGCATAGCTACTCCAGTGAAATAGTCTGGTATGTTGAGATATTACTACTCCAGTGAAATAGATTGGTATGTTGAGATATTAATAGTCCAGTGAAATAGTCTGGTATGCATATCTACTCCAGTGAAATAGTCCGGTATGCACGTTACTGACTGTGGCACCAGTTAGTGTGACCTTACACAAGGTTAGTAGATGTCTATCCTTCAGGGCTAGTGAAGTTACCTATATTTTCAAGCTGGTGGGCCAACCTATGTGGTTGGAGGTGTTTCTTAGTGTTGGTATGTGCATACTACATCACCTAATCCTTGTGATTAGATTTTTGGTCACTCTGGACCGGTTTCCTAGTGTACCAACCAAATGTTACTAGTTCTTTGTGAACTATATGCTAGATTCTGTGTGAGATGGAGAGTTACCAGTTATTTATCATCTAGATGCCATATTATGTGTGAGTTGATGAGTTGTTATTTATTTATGAACTAGATGCCAGCTTCTATGTGAGATGGTGAGTTACTAGTTCCTTATGATACTTTATGAGTTGGGGAGTTACTAGTTCTTTATGAACTAGATGTCATATCATGTGTGAGATGACAAGTTATTATTTCTTTATGAACTAGATATCAGATTTTGTATGAGATGGAAAGTTACTAGTTCTTTATGAACTAGATGTCAGATTCTGTGTGAGCCGACGAGTTACTAGTTATTTATGAACTAGATGCCAGACTATGTATGATATGACAAGTTACTAGTTATTTATGAACTAGATTCCATGTTTTGTATGAGCTGGTGAGTTACTAATTATTAATGAACTAGATGTCAGATTCTTTGAGAGTTGATGAGTTACTAGTTCTTTATGAACTAGATGACATATTTTTTGTGAGATGGTGAGTTCCCTAGTTCTATATGAACTAGTTGAATCCCCGTGATGACTTAAATCCCAGAACAATGATGAGACCTAGATGCATGACTATGACATGACCATCTGATAGTATGTGTGTGTGACTATGATAGATCCCATGTGGTTATGATGGTGATACTTGTGACATGATCTATTTGATCTTAAGATAGTCTATGTGGATATGTTACTTGTTACATGATTTGTTTGATCATGAGATGGTATATTTGGCCATGCTACCTATGACATCATCTGTTTGATCATGAGATAGCTTGTGTGGATATGGTGATGTTACCTTTTCACTGGTCTACAAGACAATGTGAGTCTTTCCCATTCCATGTAAGATGTATGGATGTGTTTGAGACCATTACATGAAGAACATATTAGTTAATACCTCCCTAGCTAAGAGGGAGTGTTGATGTTTTGGTAGTTGTGGGAGGTATTAAACTCCAAATGTAACCTTTGACTCAGAATAGAATATTATGGAAGCAAGAGAATAGTTAAACAAATGTTAGAAAACCCTAGGAGAGAAGTCGACCTCAAGAGAAATAATAATAAAGTAATAGATGCATCCATAAGGATAAGTCAGCCCCAGTCAATTGGACAGGATAATATAAATAGGCAGACACCTAGATCATTTGGATACACTCACTCAACAAGTGTGCAATTATAAGGAAGAACTACAGTGGCAACTAGGGCACAAGTTTGGAGAGCAACAATTGTAGTTGGAGATGGCATAAGTCTAGAGGAATAGTGCAACAATATTTTTGGTATCTCTCTTGTTCTTTTCTTGGTATAAGGTATGCTATCCTTGTATGGTTATTGTGTTGTTGTTGCAGCAGTATTGTGGCTAGGGTTTATCTATTGGTTCTAGAGTAGGCTTGCCAGAATTATTTTAAGTAAAGGTTAAAGTGCTCGACAGTGGGATTTGCCTATGGTTGGGTGAAAATAGTGTGATAGTGTCTATGGTTAAACGAGCACACCAAAATTTTAACACATACTCTACCCTTTAACTCTTTATTTCATAACCAAGTACAAAATATAACTTTATTTTTAGCATCAACCCTTTACGAAATAGTTGAATGGCTCAATGGCCTTTACACATACCTATGAAAATAGTTGAATGATAAAGGAATGTGTTGACTCTTATGATATCCATGGGATCCTATGGACCTAGAATAATTGGTAAACCTCGGACGTAAAAGGAAAATAAATGTTATTTAATGCCTAGTTTTCATAGTCACAACACATATAAAGATCAAATGAAAAAAGGATATAAAAAGAATAACAATGAAGGAAGGGAAACAACTTTAGTACCTTCAATTACAAAATTGTGAAGGGACCCATCCTTGAATCATAGTGTGAATACCAAAGAGAGAGGGGGAAGGAACCGATTCGCTCACCTGACAACAGGAGGGTGAGGTACGTTAAGTGACAAAATCGCTTTGGTGAAACCTCTTTCTTACTAAAAAAGAACTTATTTTATGTTATGTCCAAACTAATATAATTATTTTTAATTTCATAATTTCTTAAGAAAAACATTGATAACTTGGTCCACCTAGATTTAATATATTCTTAAAGTGGAACCATTATGATATCCTATTTAACTTCTAGTGCAAGTAACTCATCTTGATATTCTATTCCATGTGAGATTGATGTTTGCAAAATGAGTAACTTTCAACAAGTTATATCAACCACTTCTTAACTTAAATAGTATAAAAAAAAGTAAGAATATCTAACTATTCCCCAAAACAACTTTAATCTAGACCATCTTACCCTTGAACTCTTCCCTTGCAACTATCCTATCATTATGAATAAAACATAGACCTTCCAATTTTTTAATGAATTCAAACACTTCAAACAAAACCCAGGATATCGTATGTTCAAGCTCATCACAACCCATTATCTATTTTCACAATTTTGAAATCATACTATCCTAGACTCTTTATATTTTCTTATGTCTACTCTATGAAAGGGAGACTTCCGTTTTGTCTTGTTATAACTTACAATTTTTTTTTCTTGATAAAGGTGTCCACATAAGTTTCAAAAAATCTTCCATCCTTATTAATTTTGTTCTCGAGTATTTATTTGAGTATAATAATCCCATTGGCGAAAACATAAGTAATATTTATGGATTTGAATATAAAGAAAGAACATGGCCATCCTTTCCTCTATACTACTTGACCCAACTTTTCTCTTTCCAAACAGTGATTCTTGAGATTATCTAATTCTATTGGGAATTCTTAACTCGATTGGGTATTCTTAGATGGTTGTAAGTTTTAAACCTATGAAGTAAAGAAATGCATGCAAATTCTTAAGAAAAAAATGAATTAATCAATGGCTCATATACACAATACATAGAGATTTATGTTGGAAACCCTTAACCGAGAGAAAACCAGTCTTCCTTGGTGTCGCACCTCTCAAATATTCATTGTATTAGTTTCACCATTCTCAATACAATATATACAATATTATGGGTATTTTTCATATCCCAAAACCCTAATCCATTTACCGATATTAGATTACAACCCTAATCCCTTAATACTAGATTAAATTAGAAAACCGCTAAAAATAGAGAAAAATGACCAAAAAAAAATTCAATGCACTGCCCTGAAGCCAAAGGCTTCGCCTAAGAAGGGGACCATGCCCACCTCCCCTACGACCCCATGAGAAATGCCCGAAGAAGGAATACACCATCAAGTGGAGGGATCGCCAAAATCCAATACCCCCCACCCACGTCCAAAGAATACAACGCATACCCAACAATGGTCTTCCCAAATATTTTTAGGCACTTGGGTAGTGATGAGTTCTATAAAAAAGTGTTTAGGTTTTATCACCCTCTCCAATTCTTCCACTATGTTTCTCAATTGTTCCATCTCTTCTTCCTATTCATTGACAACATGATCCAACATATTTCTAGTAGCATTATGCATCTTGAAATGAATAGAATATTTCATACCCTTCACATAAGAAAAACATCATTCTTTTCAAGTATTTTCCCCTTTAATCTTCACTTTATACCTATGTGGTTTTTTATTTGTGTTATGCTAACCATTTGTTCAAGATAGGAAAAGCACCACCAGGTGAACTAAAAAAAATATCAACCTTATAAATTTTAAAAGTATTATTAGGCGCTAGGAGCCTCAAAGAAAATTACTAAAAGTTCTAGGAGTATAATATACAAGCAGCTTTCCTTATCTATCCATTTAAACTCATTTTTATGACACCATTCAATGATTTCTCTCAAATCACAAACCTCTACTACACACCCAACATTTACTAACTCTAAAGTCCAAAGAAAATTTTCCTCCATTCTTCCTTTGGTTGCTTCAAATACCATTTCTACACTGTCAATAATTCAAAGGATTTGTCACTTTGAGCTAATGAATATATGGTATCACCAACAAATGGTTCATTTTTCCTTCTCAGAATAATCCTTTCAATTATTATATATGTAAAACAAGTACTAGCGTCTTGATCTTTAGACATGTCCTTATGTTACTCTACTATGAAAATGATGCTAACATCACAAGGTTATGAAGAAAGGTGGTGGAAATTAAGTGAAACATATAATACCATTGATTTCATTTGTATAGGATTAATGGCCAAAGATGTATGTTTCATCCAATGACACCACAATATTTTTAAATTTTGACCATAATTCATACGAGGAGAGGTGTATAGTGGATGGATTAAAAGGATAGGTCTTTGCACTTTGCATCTGAAGTTGATATAGAAGTGGATGATACAATGACCAACATGATAGGGTATGGACTGGAGGGAAGTGTGTGTACAATATCTTGGCTAGTGGGAAAAAGGAAAAAGTCCTCTCTTTTTTATTTTCATTTTGTTTTGTTAATTTGAGAGGTGTAATGGGGAAGAGGTGGGAGAAAAATTGTGGAAAGGTGAGGTAGATCCATTTTATCCAATGGAAGAAAAAAATGTATAATTTATACCAAGTCATAGTGAAATACATACCTAGAAAATGAAAATTAGTAGCTTGGGAAAGAATTTGTATGGTTTTTATGGGTCTTAGTGGCCTCGGGAGTCCATGTGTTATTTGGGAACTCCTTCAACATTGATGCATTTGAGGATACAATGGAAATGGTAAATAAAAATGGCCCCAAAAATCGTTTTATAAACAAAAATACCCCTTTGCCACCTTTTTTCAAACTTTTAAATTTCCAAATCATGTTTGTTTTCATGTTGAAGTTTTGATGAGGTGCAACATAAACTCAATCATGCAACTTCAATAAAGTTGTTGAAATTGTGACATATCACACTGTTGGACAAGCATTTTGGATAAGTTTTAAGATCTACACCAAAATAAGTGAAAGAAGAAAAGGCAATTAGAAGATGCACAAAAGAGCGTGACATGAGAAGACTTTAAGGAGTCAAAGTGCGCAACAGGAGGAAGTGCAATGAAGCGACGTGAAAAAGGAAGAAAATGGTTATATAACATTGGGTTTTTGGGACATTGTTTCCACTTTGTAATGGACTTAGCCCTAGTTTGATTATAAATATGTAATGGGTTTTTGGGTAGAGAGGTTCTAAAGTTCCGAGGGTTGTACATGTGATAAATTATTAATGATTTTTGGGTAAGTTGAGTCGAGCAAAGGAAGAAGGTTTGAGGTATGGTTGAGGAGTGAGGCTTTCACTACAGTAGAATGGCTAGGTAGGTTTGGGTAATGTTATTGTTGCATATTTTGTAGCACACTACACAACAGTAAGAATAATATCGATGACTAATATAAGAAATTAGTCGTTTTGGACGTATCCCAATTTGGGTGAACCACATTAAACATGTGTGTTGCGATGTGTTGTTTTTTCATGGTATGATGTTTATTGTTATGGTGCAATGATGATAAATTCTTAAGTATGTTGAATGCATTATTTCTATATGATGTTGTAATGTTTCACACTGAAGTAGTTGGTAATTAAATGAATGTTAAGTGTGAGAATGTGCCTCATAGAATATATTGAGTGTTAAGTAAATTTTAGCTAATGGAAGCTACACACATGAGTAGATGGTTATTAAGAACATGTTGAATGGCTCACTTCCCCTCATAACTATAGAAACTTGGTTCCTACAACCCCTCTAGATGCCTCAGGTGAGACTTCACTTTCTCTGCAGGTGATGTCGAAAGGGCTAGTGTCTAAGGGTTTTGTTGGTGTATTGATGATTGACCCTAAGTCTTCCCACTACAAGTCAACAAATGGTTCTATTTCTAGGAATAGGAACTGCAATTGAGGGGTATGTTTTGGAGGTCAAATAAGGAGGAGATCATCCAATGGATATAAAGGAAGTAGAGAGAATTTTCCATAGAAAATAATAAGAACCGATGGCTCAACAATGAACAATGGTTGCAAAGGTATGTGTTCACAGATATATTAGAAATATTCTTTGGGGAATTGTTGATAATTTTGACTAAATGGTTAGAAAGGTTAGTGGAGAACATTGGGAGATATCGAGTTGAAGGTCCAAGAAACTGGACCCCTAAATTGATTAGATAATTGAATATAGTAAGTAATAAGGTTTCTCACATGGTTAATTTTTGGTTGAATAGTACACTGGGGGGTTACATTATAGAATTTGCGGTAGATTGTACACAGTCTTACAGTGTTACAGAGAGATACTTTTCAAGGGTCCGTACGGAAGATATTTCAACTCATTTTCTACTTGGATAAAAATGTTGTTGTGTGACAAGAATGTTATGAAGATGGAGTCTAATTGCTAGGCACCTTCGCGAACATAGGGGGATTGGGAGATGACCATGGGATGGTATGAGAGTGGAAAGGATGAGTAAGGATCGAATGGATTGAGGATGTCGAGAGATCAAGACACTAACTCAAATGAAGAGATTGGAGTATTGTGTTGTGGGAAAAGGTTTAGATATAGTACGAAGGAGACTGGGACTAAGAGAGAAAAGTAGAACATAGTATTTGAGAAAAGATAGCACTATGCAGTATTTTAGATCACACCGTACGAAGAAAAGAAAGAGAAATAAAAGGACCCTCAGTACAGTCTAATAGAAGAAGGAATTCCATCTTAGATTTAAATCTGCGTCAAACCCAAAACCCAATGTGCTTCACCTAGATCTGAAGCATAATATGGAATGTCGTCGAGAGAAATTGTAGTTGGTGGAGGACATTAGAAAAATAGTCAGAATATTGGAAGTAGCGCAGTGAACCAAAGTCAGTGAGCATCACTGAAGGTAAGTACTACATAAAATACATTGGAAGGAATAGATCATACACTAAGGATGCTTGAATTTCAAGGAGCAAGGTCGGAAGACCCTGATAAACACTTGTTTATGTGAGACATGATATGGACTACGAAGAATGTCTAGGATGAGGCAATGAAGTTTGCACAGTTAGCCACAACATTTAGAGGTCATGCACTGCTATGTTTTATGAACTATCAAACAACCACACCAGTTAGAAAGTTAAGAACTTTGGCATAGATTGGACAAGTGTTGTTAAGGGAATTTAGGAAGTCGAAATCCGGATCTCAGTATATCACATAAATAAAAAAGATTAAGCAAGTACAAAATGAGATAGTTTGGGACTATGATAAGATATTTAAAGATGTGATGGGTCGATTAACCTTTCATATTTTTGACGAACAATATCGAGAATGGTTTATTGTAGGTTTGTTGTCACACATTCATTGTCCATTAACACAGTAGAAGGTTATGTCACAGCCCGAAGAATTATAAATTGCGATGAAGTTGGAATCATGTCATGTAGAATATGGTGCAGGTATGGCACAATTACAATCACAGTTGGTTGCATTGAAAATTAGTTATCAAAAATAATGAAGGAAAAGGAAAAGTGTGAACACGTTTTGTCTATTACATGTAAGACATAAGGCCATCGAAAGGAAGAATGTCCAACATTTGTGTAGTGTATGGCCACAAGAGCATCAAACCCATTGGTAAGAGGAGTAGGATATTGTGAGATATGAAATACATTGGGGAATCATCTGATTGCTTGTACATTACTGCAGAAGTACCATAGTACACCCAGGAAATTATTCTATAATTTTTATAAGTATGTAGGAAATGATGAGAAAGATTGACATGCATTTGACTTAATGAGAGAGCATACTTCATATGCGTACTGAATCTAGGAATAAAATTCCAAAATAGGAGGGGTTCCACAATAAAATACTCCAAGAGGATTTAATCAGGGTGGATGAGGAGGATTTGGAAGAGGTTGAGGATGTGGAGGATTTGTTCTAGGAGGCAGAGGACTGATAATTTGTTATAGCTGCAATCAACCAGGACATTTAGCGAGAGATTATCTAAATCCTTGCATGACGTGAACATATTGTAGAGAATTAAATCATTCAATAGAATATTTTCCTCAACTGATAGCGAAGTGGAAGGCAAGAGGGATTCAGAATCAGAACTAGAATATGAACCATAATTGATCTAGGAGGATCTAAAAGGCCAACAATTCAAAGTCCTCGAATCTTAGCAAAAATAGAACCAAGTCGAAGAGCTTGTCAAGAGACTTCCAAAGGCACAAATGACACCTTAAATGGATTCTGGATGACAAATATATGGCTAGTAAAATTATTGGTCAACCTAGTCAAGGTCAACAAGGTGATGTCATCATCATACCTGATGACGTCAACAACTAACTATGCAGTGTTGACATAAGCGTGACTTCATGCTAACATCAACATGATAACGTGACAACATGAGAAGATGCCATGTAGCATTTTGATTTGGAATTTTTGGGTGGCCAAATGGCCCAGTAGGAAAGTGACACATGGAACCTCCAGGAGGTGCCACATGGCACCACATAGGAGCCACCACGTGACACTCTTTTAGCATGCCACATGGTCACTTACATCGGAAAGTGACTAGGAAGAATTAGTCAATCACAGGGTGCCACGTGGCCCAATCATAGGGCACCATGTGGCACCTCGTGGATGCCCAATAAGGGCCAAGGCAGGAAAATTAAAAAAAATAAAAACGATCAGCCACTGGATCAGTCAACGACCAAACCCCTTCGTATTTCATGCAACCATCAAATCTATATTTTGGGCATGAATTCTAGAAGTGGTGGAAGTTTTAATACACACACACACACACACACACACACAAACACAATGGTTATGACTAACCATTCGACACCATATATCATTGTAACGGGAAGCCAAAATGAGAGCCCGCGGGTTTGACCTCGGATCTCCCCTTTAACAAACACTTATAATACACACCACTTTCCAATGTGCCACGGGGGTGGCTTTGTAAATTCCTCCCCCAATAAATATTTAAGCCCTAGTATAATCATCCACTAGGGGAGGAGGATCTGTGGCCCAGGAGAAGGCATGTTTATGAGGTAGGATATTTTATTGCAGGGCCCGTACAACTTCTGTGGCATGAATTTCAAGGTAGGAGAGCCCAGGAGGGTCTTGGGGGTGACAGTGAAATAATTTGACGAATTGACAGTCATTTTTGCACCATTTCTCGCCATGAATCCACTAGTGCAGTTAGATTTTGGATCAGAGTAGTGGATTTTTAGGGAATTTACATATTTGAGGTATTTCCATGTATTCATGTCAATTTTTTCTGAGATAATACAAAGGCCTCTCCACTTAGAAGTGGGCCTAGAGACATAGTCCATTGTTGGGCCAAACTCCTTTATCAAGTCTTGTGAAATTGTTCTTGTTGTCATTTTTGATCTGTATGTTTTCTTCATTAATGTTTCACATAATCTTTGTTTATGCTCTTTAATGAAACTCATGTTATAGTCATCAAATCAAAGATCTTAGATCATGTTGGTATCAGAGAAGTGTTATTTGACTTGAATTGTGAGCGTGAATGCTTACTAGGGCCAAGCTCAGAGAGGGTGAAGGAAAACTTGATACTTTCATCCCAGAGATTGGACGTGCAACTAGAAGAAAGAAAATGGGGGATAAAGAACTTCATATAGAGTATGAAAATAATTTTCACAAGGCTTTCTATCGGATGTCATACATGGTAGAAAATGGTAGAAAAAATGTTTGAAAATTATGAAAAGAGAGTGGAAACGAAGGAAAAAAAGAAGAAATATAAAGCATAGGATGATGTTGTAGAAGACCAAGGAATTAGAGGAGACCCTCCTGAGCCTCCATCTCCATCTTCAAGTTCAATTTGTTCTTCTTCCTCTCATTCTCATTATTGTAATTTTCATCAGAATGCTTTTGAAAATCCATTATTGAAATTAGATGTCAAATTTAATTTTCCCATGTTTAATAGAGAAACTAATGTAGATAATTTAAAAAATTGGATTAGACAGATCGAGGTTTACTTCCAAGTACAATAGATTGAATAGGAAGAGGTGAAGATCCAATTGGCTTCTCTATTGTTGGAAGGCACAACCCTTGTATGGTGGGAGAGTAAACTTCAAAAAGGTAGAAATCATAATGGTAAACTCCTTTATTCATGGTATGAATTTACTTCTACATTGAAAAAGTAATTTTATCCATTAGGTCATGCACAAAAATCCATGATGGAATGTAAAAATTTGAGACAAGGTAGAGTTCAGAATGTTTAGAGTTTCATAGAAAAGTTTAGGAAAAAGAGACTTGCATTGAATGTCCCTTTAGACTCTCTAGAGACTTTTATGAAATATATCGGTGCACGTCATAGTTACATTTGTCACACATTGTTTTTTTTAACCCCACTTATCTATATGAAGTGTGTGTTCAATAAACTCACCTTGAAAGTAGGGGAAATAATGTATAGGAAGATCACCCAAATAAGCCTTCCAATTTCCAAAACAACAAGTTCAAAGGAAAAGGAAAGGGGAAAAAGACAACCACAACAAAGAAAGAGGAAGGAAAATCTTCTTGCACTCATTGCAAAAATGATGGGCATGATGATGAGCATTGTTGGAAAATACATCCAGAGTTAAGATCGAAAAAATTTGGTGTCAAAGAGAAGATAAAAACTATTGCTACAATGCAACAAAACCTAGGTTTTGATTCAGGTGATGAAATGAAAATCAAAGTAGTTGGAGTACAAGGAAAAGTTTCCTCTCATTCTAGTTCAAGTTCTATAATTCCATCTCCTAAAATCGAAAAGAAGAGAAGTGAATGTTTTCACATCAGAGTAGTAGCCAAACATACTAAAGTGGATACTTTGTTTGATCTGGGTTCTTAAGTTAATTTGATATTTGAAGTGATTGTTAAAAATTTGGGCTTAGATAAAATACCTCATCCAAAACCCTATGCTCTTGGTTGGGTGTGTGACGATGCAAAACTTCAAGTTACCAAGCAGTGTATATTGAAATTTGTTAATGATTCAAAGTTGGTAGATGAGGTTGATCTTGATGCGGTTCCACTTGATATATGTGGAATTATCTTGCGAATTCCCTAATTGTATGATAGGAATGTTATCTTCTTTCGACGGGAAAACAAATAACATCTCACCAAAGGTGGTGTGGAATACATTGTTAGAGCTCACAATATGAATAACTCAACTCTTGTTAGCGCAGGGAAGATAAAGAGATCCATCAATACTAGCAAGAAATTTGTGCTCATAGTGTTGACATCAAAAGATCTTGATAAATCTAATGATTTTGATGATTTTGATCCTTCTCATAAAGATGAAATGATTGATGTTATTTATAACTATGATGAATTTTTTCAGGAACCAAAAGGATTTCCTCCCAAAAGGGAGATTCAGCATTAAATACAGTTGCACCAAGATGTTCTCTTACCAAAAATTGGCATGTACAAGATGCTTGTGCTAAAAAATGAGGAGAAAAAGAAGAAAGTACAGGGCTTTCTTGAAAGAGTGGTCATCAAACCAAGCTCCTATCCTTGTGTCTCTACGATAGTACTGGTGCCAAATAAATATGGCACATGGAGGACGTGGGTGGATTTCCATGCACTAAACAAAATAACAGTAAATAATCGTTACCCCTTGCCTCATATAGATGACTTTTTGGATCAACTATAGAATGCAATGTACTTCACTAAGTTGGATTTTAGGAGTGGCTACCACCAGGTCAGAATTGTAGAAGGTGACATGTGGAAGACTACCTTCAAAACAAAAAAGGCCTATTTGAATGGATGGTAATGCCATTTGGGATTTGTAATGCCCCAACAACATTCATGCATGTTATGAATGTTTTTTTTAGGCCTTTAATATATGAATTTGTGATTGTATACTTAGATGGAATTCTTGTATTTAGTAGGACTTGGGATGAACATGTAATGCATGTAAAGAAAGTATTGGATGTCCTTAAAAGGGAAAACTTGTATGTAAAATTATCAAAGTATGAATTTGTAAAAACCTCACTGGTTTACTTGGGTCATATTGTAGGAGGTTTTCAACTAAATATGGATTCATCCAAATCTGAAGTCATTATAAATTGGCCTAAGCCAACATCAGTTATAGAATTCAAAAGATTTTTAGGGGAAATTCAGTACTGGAGAAACTTCATTTCTAACTTCTCCTGTATTTCATCTCCTTTGCATACCTTAACCAGTGTGAAACAATTCTTATAGTGGGGAGGAGGACACCAAAAAGCCTTCGACACTTTGTAGGAAAATATCAGTACCACACCAGGGCTAGATCTACCTGACCTACACCAGTCGTTCAAGATTGAAATTGATGTTAGTGTATATTCCATGGGAGAAATCCTGATGCAAAAGCGTAAGCCCATTTTATTTCATTCTAAAACTTTTTCTAAGGTTGTTTTTAATTATCCTACATATGACAAAGAATTCTATGAATTGGTACAAAGCGTGAAGAAATGGAAACACTACTTCATGGGGAAGGAAACAATCATACAAATTGACCACCAAGCCTTACAATACCTCCAGTCATAGACCAAGATTCAACAGTTAAGGAAGTACAGGTGGATGGAATTATTGCAACAATTTCGTATAGTTATCATATACAAGAAAGGAATAAACAACAAAGTTGTGGATATGCGTTCTAGACCTCCTATTTCTGCATCTATTTTTTTGAAAAATGCTTCCTTAGATCATGTTAGTTATATTGAAAAGTATGATAATGATGACGATTTCAAATATGTATATGAGAGGCTAACCCATGGTCCCCAGGTGAATAATTTTCATTTGGAGGATAAACTACTCTACCACTTGGGAAAAAAAATTATTCCTACAAATGAAAGAGTGCATGTAATTAGAGAAGCTCACATTTCTCTAGTATCGGGGTATTTTGGGGTAGGCAAGACTTTAGCACATTTTTAGAGGTTTTTTTATTGGCCTTCAATAAAAGAAATTGTAACCAAATATGTAAAGGGGTGTGTGTTGTGATCAACTTGTAATCCCACTAATAGAAAATTGGGGTTGTACACACCACTTCCTATTCCTTCTCATCATTGGGAGAGCATCTTAATAGATTTTGTAGGGGGGTTACATGTGTCTAGAAAGGATCATGACTACTTTTATGTGGTAGTGGATAGGTTTACCAAGATGTGTATCTTGATTCCATGTAAAAAGAAGGTCACAACTGAGCAATATGCTCACTTGCTCCTCCAACATGTATGGGTTTATTTTGGGTTTCCCATGTCCATTATCTCCGATCAATATTCTCAATTTTTAGGGGAATTTTGGACAAGTATATAGAAGCTCATGGACACCAAGTTGAAGAGGATCATTTATTTCCATCCACATACCAACAGACAGATAGAGGTGGTAAACATGACCATGGTTCATTTTCTTTGAGGTTACTACAAACAATATCCTAAACTTTGGGATGAGAAGTTGCACTATGTCCAACATGCATACAACCGAGCCTTGCAATCTTCCACCCAGAGTTCACCATTTGAGACATGATTTGGGTATCTACCTAAGACTCCCTTGTTATTGATATTTTGGAAAGATTTCGACTCAAAATAACAAAGAGATGAACACAAATCCCACAAGTTCATCCATAGGATTCAGGAGGTACACCAGATAGTCCAGGAACAGTTGGAAAAGAGCCAAGCCCATTATAAGGTGAGGCATGATAAGCATAGGGTAGATAATAAATTTCAAGTAGGTGATCAAGTATGGCTTCACATCAACAAACATATGTTGAAGGGTGAAGGAAAGAAGCTCAATCCCATCCAATATGGACCCTTCACCATCTTAGAAAAGATTGGCACAAATGATTTCCACCTAGATATTCCACCATACATGCAGATATACTCAATTGTGAATGTAGAGAACATAAAACTTTATGAGCCTCCAAGGATCATGGATCAAAGTGAGAGTGTTTCATTACCTTTAGTTGATGAGTTTTCTCCTGAGTACTTGGATGAATTGAAGCAAGAGATCATCTTGGATAGAAGGAGAAGGTCTTCGCGTAGGGGTGATGTTGAATATCTTTGAGTGGGCCTTAAGGGAACAAATCTAAGAAAAGAATGATGGATTGAGAAGGGGAAAGTGAGGGAGCAATTACCTCACCTATCTATTTATTTATAATGATTTTGGTGTTCAAAAAGATTCTTAATGGGGAGGAATGATCTAGGAGGATCTAAAAGGAAAAATATTCAATGTCCCCTAATCTCATAAAAAATAGGGCCAAGTTAAAGAGCTTGTTGATATATTTCCAACGGCACAAATGAAACCTAAAATAGAGTCCAGATGAAAAAGATATGGCCAGTCAAAGTTTCGGTCAACCTAGTCAAAGTCAATAGGGTGACATCAACATCATACATGATGATGTTGGCAACTAACTATGCAGTGTTGTTGTTAGCATGATGTCATGCTCGAATCACCATGCTTACATGGAAACATGAGAGGCTTCCATGTGGCATGTCGACTTGGTATTTTTGGGTGGAAAAATGAACGAGTAGGAAAGTGACACATGGCACCCTCAGGAGGCACCACGTGGCATCACCCAAGAGCCACCATGTGGTAGCTTCCATCGATAGGTAACTGGGAAGAAGCATCCAATCACAGGGCACCACGTGGAACTCCATGGATGCCCAATAAGGGATTATGGCAAGAAAATTCAAAAAAATAAAAATAGTTGGCCACAGGTCCTGACAGTCAGACCGACCAGGGACCAACCCCCTCTAGATTTCATGAAACCATCAAATCCAAAGTTTGGGAGTGAGTTCTAGAAGTGGTAGAAGTTTATATATATATATATACAATGGTTATAACTAACCATTCGACACCATATATCGTTGTAATGGGAAGCCAAAAAGGGAGCCTGTGGGTTTGACCTCAGGTCTCCCATTTAAAAAACAAATATAATACAAATCACTTGCCAATGTTCCATAAGGATGGATTTGTAAAGTCTGGCCCTGAGAAATATTTGAGCCCAAGTCTAATCATCCGCCTAGGGAGGAGGATCCACGGCACATGAGTGGGAATGTTTTACGAGGCATGATCTTTTATTGCAGGGGTCATACAACTATTGTGGCATGAATTTCAAGGCAGGAGAACCTAGAAGGGGCCTTGGGGTAATAGTGACAAAATTTGATGAATTGACAGTCATTTTTGCACGATTTTGCGCCACGAATCTACTAGTGCAGTCAGAATTTGGATCCGAGTAGCGAATTTTCGGGGCATTTCCAAATTTGAGGTATTTCCATGTATTTATGCCAATTTTTACTGAGATAATATAAATGCCTCTCCACTTATAAGTGGGTCCAGAGATGTATTCCATTGTTGGGATGAAATCCATTATCATGTCTTGTGCAATTTTTCTTCTTGTCATTTCTCATGTGTATGCTTTCTTCATTAATGCTGCACATAATCTTTTTTTATGCTCATTAATGCAATTCATGTTATAGTCATCGAATAAAATATCATGGATCGAGAACCAATAGATTATAGTAGTTGAAAAGTGTAATGATCATACCAGAGTGGCAGTCGTTACATGTGGAGGAAAGAGGATTGGACCAGATTCGATGGATAAGGGAAAGGGATTTTAACAATGGATAAGGAAAACAATTGAGCCTACACCAACATTTAATCCATAGAAAGAGAAAGAGACATATCAGCGGGCCAACAGGGAGATATTAGGACCAGATTGGATAGCATCCACGTCAAATACACCACTGGTATATGATATGTCATCATTTTATGATCTCACTATTCTAGAAAGGCCAGTCAAAAAGTTAAGTACTTTGAAATACTTTCTAAAGCATTGTTTAGAATTGATTAAGGATGAAACCACATTGAATGCATTGCATGGGATGATTGATCAGTACACACAAGACAGAGAGGCACCTACGACATAGAGAGCATTGAACTAGGTATTGTGCAATAAGAGGACAAATAGAGAGTTCATACTAAGTGTGTGTAATGAGAATATGACATGGATAATATCATCCTAGAAATAGGATCAAATGTCAATGTTCTTCCAGGACAAACATGGGAGATGATTGGGAGACCGAAGCTAGTTTGGGAAATCGTTCAATTGAGGTTGGCCAACAAACATCAGATAATACTGATCAAGAGACTAGTAGGGGTCCTTTTTAACATAGATGGAGTGCGTAGTGTATCCGACTTTGAGGTCATTGAGATCATGGACAATAGTCATCCATATCCATCATTGCCCGGACTAGAATGGACCTTTGACAATCAAGTGATTATTAAGTTAAAGAAAAGAGAAATGATTTTTGAAGGAGTGTGCTTAAAGGTCACCACGCCATTAGATCCCACAAAGGAAAGAAGATATGTGGAGCCAACAAAAAATGAAATTGATAACTTGTATAATATGACCGTGCACATGGATGACTACGTCAATCCCACTGTATATGGTGCGCTTATTTGGAGAATAATAATCTCTTGCACATTAGACTCGAAGGAGGGACTTAAACATTGGAGTCATTGGTTACATGAAGTATCGACCAAAAGATGTGCTCTCATTACTCACTCTTTGTGATGTATTGGAATAGAGGTACATGATATGCCAAAGTTTGATGGATTAACAGAGGTAAATTCTTTTTTCAATGAATTTGAGTTTCAGATACCCAAAAAGAAAATATTGTTGGAATTGGATGTTGCAATTAGAGAAACCCCAATGAGATGGTGGAAAACACATAAGGAAGGCATAGGGGACTGGAAGCACTGTAAAAAACTGATGTAGATCAGATTTGGAATAGAATAATTTTTTCACAAGTATACATGAGAGATGCAACGAATCATATTGCATAGTGTATTACAACTTGGAGACAATTTCCAAAGTAGGAATGGATGCATAGGTTCATACATACAATGGAGAAAAATCCCAAGAAATGGTACCTAGGGATAGAAGTGCACAAAGGGACGAAAAAATGGTAAGAGTTCATCCAAAATTTTAAGGTAATATTTAGTTTTGAATATGAGTCAACTTTAGTAGATGCATCTTTTCAAGTCATTAAAAGTAATTTTTTTATAGAAGAAGGATAGATAGAAATAGTACCTTCATGTAATGCACATTGAGAGTTTGTGATGGTCCATGAGATATTAGAATGTTATAATGTTATTGGGGAAGATAAAGAGGAAGAAGACCCAAGAAATGTACAACTACCAGAGACTGAAGGGGAATGCGACGTAGTAGGTCCATAACTTGAATCTGATGCATATGTGAATCCATTAAGAGTGCACAAAGTGAACATTGGCATGAAAGAGAAACTAAAGTTCATGAATATTGGTGACTACTGGAAGATGATACTATGGAAAATATAGAAGACCAATTGTGCAAGATACCAGATATATAAAATATGCAGAA
>ML861238.1:0-22599 GCA_009831015.1 Picea engelmannii | reverse complement strand
ATTAAAAAAATTACGTATATAAAGTTCCTATGTTAAACATTAGCATTTTTACAAAAATTTGGAAGTCAACCTTCAACTAATTGAAAGTCAGCGATGAACTCATCGCTATAGTCCCTGCCCTTGGCCTTCCGGCAGGGACTAATAACAATGATTAAAAAACACTTTAAAATGTAGAGTATATATATATATATATATATATATATATATATATATATATAGTTAATTCACCATTATATATATAGAGAAAAAAAACTTTAATATTATTTATCTGGTCTATATTAATCAAAATTAGTTCTTAATTATCTTATTAGAAAAACATTGAAATGCTATAGAGATTGACAAAATTATTTTTAATAACTTTACTATATTAATTTCATTTAATTCTAATTAAGTTTAGAGGGAAAAAAAATTCAAATTGAATTTAAATTAGTTGAAAAAAAATAAGTTTTAAATTAAACTATTCCATAATGTTTTCTAATTCACTAAATTTAGACTATTCAATAATATTTTTTAATTCAATAAAGATAAATAATTTGCTTTATAATTTTATATTTAATGTAATATAAAATGTACTTTCATAATATAATATTTAATGTAATATTACAAGATGTCTTTAAAATTCTAAGAAAATATTTTAGTATAGTGTGAGTATCGAGGAAGGGTACGAACATGGCATGTCGAGGGAGGAAGGTGTGTTGAGGAAGGCACAATTGTTCAAATAGAAGGGTACGCATACGTACAAAGTTCGAACTCGTGACCTGTTAGCATTCAAAGCAAGCGAACATCGCATTTATTTTGATTTCAGACTGTGATTGCCCGAGATTCAAACCCGAACCTTCCACTACCTTTCCAAATTCAATGCTTCTTTGAAATTCAAGAATAAAGTGAATCTAAATATGCTCACGGTTACTGTGTCGGATTTTTTGTAACTGCATTTGAAAACGAATTTAACCATTAAATTTCATCCTTCCTCCTGGCCAACAAGTAATAATAATAATAATAATCTATTTTTAAGGTCACGGCCAAGTCAGCACACCAAATTGGTGTATGAGACCCCCTTGTTTGTGGGACAAGGGACCCCCCTCCGCCCAGGGATTTGACTAGTAAAGTCTACGAAGGTATACATACCCTACCCCCCTCTAGATTTGAACCTGTGACCTCTTAAGAGGAAACACATGTTCTTAACCATTAGGCCCACTCAGGGTGTATTCGACTGGGGAATCTTAATGCATAATGGAGGACTTTGACTACCTTCCATATGGAATGGCAAAATTGTTAATGACATATACTGGTGGTGCCGGGGTGGGCAGGTAACTGATCAAATCAAGGCATGAACAGTGTAAACATGGCTGGAAAGGAAGTCAATAAAAAGACGACGTGGCAGGAGGAGACAGGGCCGGTTTGGGTATCGAGAAAGGCACGAACAATGAGAATGAACAGTGTAAACAAAAAACAACAACAACAAGAGTTTCATATCCACATTGAGAACAATAATCAACCTTGAATGATCATATGTTTTTCTCATTTCTAGATTACATGGAAGAATGCATATTAAGGTTTTATAGAATTATAATTTACAAATGAATTTATTTTTCATAGATATTGTGAAAATAATATATTTATCTATCAAATTATTCTCTATCTATATAGTAAGCTCACATTTGTATGGCATTTTCACTTATTTGTATGGTGTACAATATTGAATTGATGTTATGAACTCAATATCCAATAAATCACAATAACTTGTATACATATAATGTATACAAAATATGCATGTAAAGCATGACTCCCAAATGTCTTATTAATGATGAGTTACACAATCTTCTTATAAATTAGGAGAAGAACCCCCAAAATAACCCAAATACATCCTTATGTCATGATCATAAGTCGATATGTATAATAACGATTCTCTTGGCCTCTATATACACTTGTTAGCGCACATTTCTCGTGTAATCCCAGTGCTAGTCTGACCTACTATTTATATATTCATCTGATCTTTTATTTATTCCCATTAAGGTCTTAACATAGTACCCTAATTGAAAAGCTTTGTCCTCAAAGATTTGTAGTTAAATGATTTACACATGATGAAACAGAGTAATAAGATTTCCCTAGATTTTTGCTCTCATGTTGCAATTGTTGGATATATTTCTTATGCCAACCCTTGTAGGACTTTCTTTTGTCTTCAAACATGTCTTCAATCTTTTCTTCTCCCTTATTATCTTTTTTTTCCAAGAAAAAATAACTCGAGATTATATTAAGTAATATAAATTCGTTTACAATGCTTGCTCCTACGAGCAGATAGACAGGGAGAGATGGGCGCTCTCGGCAAAACAGAATCCACCTAAGGATCGGATCACAATGGAAAATATCCCCACCGAAATATGCAATCACTCTACCGCCGAGCTGGGTGAGGACCTGGCCGATCTGTGCAGATATAAAAAAACTATATCACCGCAGAATCCAGGAAACAAGAATGGACAAGTCGGAGCAGTATGGGACACTCGCCCACATCATTCAAACAGGTTGATACAGGTTATGGGACTTTCAATCCCATTTTCACAGTGGAACACAGATAACCTCCCGGATTTCTCGCCAAGTGCTCTTTTGGAAAGAGCATCCGCTTCTTTGTTATGAATCCTGGAGAAATGCCGGTAATTGATGTCCCTGAACAACTTGGAGAGGTAAAGCGTTTTTTCTTTCCAAGCTTCAATCTGGACCGAGTGCAGCTTGCACTTTTGGTTGATCCAGTCTATAACGACTCGGGAGTCACCAAAAACCCGAAGGTGATCCATAGACCAAAGTGAAGCAAGAGCGAGGGTTGTCCACAAACCCAAGAGCTCCACCTTTGTATTCGATCCCTCGCCGCAGTTCAAAAACCACTTCGTGACTTTGTTGGGAAGAGCTTTGAAGAATCCCCCCGCCCCACAACAAAGGCCAGTAGCTCTAGCTGCACCGTCAAAGCAGGCCAGCGTGGAGTCAACAGTCAGAGGTATCTCGCACACCAAGGGAGGAAAAGAACCCAACGAGGAATGCTGCCAGAAAAAAGAGGCCCGAACCCTGTGAACAACCGCCATCACTGAGGGGGAATGGTCTTCAAAGACCGCTTTATTCCTCTCAGCCCAGATCTGCCAGCAAGTGTGAGCAGCCAAGCTCGGTGGAGAGGACTTTTGGGAAGTCCAGGAAGAGAAACAGGCCGAGAGAGTTGGTCCGTTCCATTCCACCGATAGAGAGAAAGACTGAATTAAAAGGCTCCAAACCTCCCTCGAGAATACACAATGCACCAAGAGATGATTCACATCCTCAGACGCAAGTTTGCAGAGAATGCAAATGCCAGGACCCTCCCAACCTCTGCGTCTGAGCGCCTCCCAAGTCAAAATTTTTCCTCTGCCAGCGAGCCAAGTAAACAATTTCAACTTGAGTGGGATCTTCCAATGCCAGATTTGACGGATCCACGAGCTATCAACCTCAAAACTCAACTGATGAAGGAGGGCGGAGTAGAGGTTTTTCACAGTGATAGAGCCCGTGGAATCACTGCCAGCCCACAATAACATATCAGGATGATCAGAAAGAGTGATTCCAGAACTTTTAAGAGCGGAAGTGTAACTGTTCCACTCACAAGCCTGAAATCCATCCAGCGAAAGGGAACCGTTGTCTTTCCAGTCGTCAATGAGAGATAAGGCATTCGATGGAGCCTTAATATGTGCAAGAGAAGAAAACCCCCGGGCCTCAAGCCGCTCGCAAATATAAGGAGAGAGGAGCGATTGAACACCCAGACCCATAATCATGTCACGGCCTATGCGAATATTGAATCCCGTACCTGGCTTCCATCGCAACCAATGAAGAATAACCGGCGAGGACGCTATCATCCCTTTCCAGTAAGGAGAAGCCCAAGATTGATAGTGGGAAGGCTTTCTGATCCAATCAATGAGGGGGAGGGATCCCAGATACTTTTCCTTGATCAAAAGACTCCAAATTCTGTTGTGAGTGAGCGCTCTCCAAAAGGAGCTGGCAAGGAGAGCTTGGTTGAAAGAAGTGAGAGATTTAAATCCCCAACCCCCTGCCTTCCTGGGCTTGGACAACTCTTGCCAAGAGCACAAGTGAAATCTGCGCTTTCCAGCTGAATCTCTCCAGAGAAAGTTGAAAGTAAGCCTCCTGAGAATCTTTATAATCTTTGTAGGAAGGCGCTCCAAAGTCATCCAATAAACGGCTAGACTCTCCAAAACAGACTTGACCAGGATAAATCGCCCCCCAAGGGACAACCATTTATAACACCAGAGGCTGATTTTTTTTCAAAAAGGGCCACAAGCCACTGCCAGTCGCAAGGAGAAGAGGACCCCAATTTCAGGTGGAAGCCAAGGTACGAGAAGCCGACGCTTAGATGAAAAAAGGGGAGGGGGATGGAAGCTTTTAGGTGAAGAAGTTCAGAGTCTGAAATGCCCCAATAGTGGACTGATGATTTAGAGAAATTAAGGGCTAAGCCTGAAGCTTTACAAAAGAGCTGGAGCGTATCATTCAATGCCAGCCAATCCCCCTGATCAACGTTCAGAAAAATTAGCACGTCATCAACAAACATTAAGTGGACTAATCTGAAGCAGTTTGTGAACCTTAATCCCTTGAGAAGTTGCTCTTCGATCCTTTTGGAGAGAAGGAGACTTAGCCCTTCCATGATAAGGATAAAAAGATAGGGGGAAAGAGGGCAGCCCTGACGGAGGCCCCTTTCACTCTTGAAGAAACTGGAGGGCTGTCCATTGATTAAAACTGCCAAATTGGCACTGGTAACACAGGAGAGAATCCAGTTACTGAACTGTTCTCGGCAGCCCACAGAGTAAAGGATTAGTTTCAGGAACTCCCAATCAACATTGTCAAATGCTTTCCTGATGTCCAGCTTTAAGACAAGGGCCTTTGAATTTTTTTGTTTGATGCTATGGATGCCTTCATGGGCAGTTGCAATTGCGTCCTGTATTCTGCGGCCTTTTAAGAAACCTAGCTGCTCCGCTGAGATGCTTTTTTGTAGATAGGGCTTTAATCTGGTAGAGATCACTTTGGAGATAAGCTTATAGACGAGGTTGCATAAAGAAATTGGCCTGAAGTCGCTGAAAGTGAGCGTGTTTTTCTGTTTTGGGATTAAGACCAAAAAAGTGGAGTTGAGACTCCCAATTACCTTACCTTTGATGCGCGAATCTTCAACCATTTGGAGAAGGTCCTCTCCCACGAGATCGAAGAAGTGAAGAAAGAACTCAGACGTCCATCCGTCGGGCCCCGGGCTCCTTTCCTTCTTGAATTTCTGAAAGAGTGGATTTAATCTCTGGCAAGGAAACAGGCTTATAAAGAGCAGCAACCTCTTCTTCAGTAAAGAAAGTAGGGAAATGACAGGCAACATCACATTTTTCCTGTAGATTACAACCGATTGGGGCACTATGTAAATTTTTGAAATATGCGGCTGCTTCATCCTTTATAGAGTCTTGACCCTGGATGACTTCTCCCCTGTCGTTTGAAATAGGCCAAATGCTTTTTTTTAACCTGTTGTAGCTCGCAGCATGGTGAATTTTTTTTGAATTAGAGTCCCCACTCTTAAGCCAAGTAGCTCGACTACGGAGCCTCCAAGCTTCTTCTTGTGAGCAAAGGATAGAATTTCTATTTAACTCAAGAAGCTTAAGTCTATCCGCCTTCTCTGTTGATAGTCTGGAAGTGGACGAAAGTTTTATAATTTGACAGATCTCGGCCTCCTGCGCTACTAGGCGGGCCTTTTCCGATTTTGATTTCTCATGGAACCACGATTTGGATCGGGCCTTCAAAACTTGTAATTTCCAAAATAGTCGATGCTGAGCATTTTCCTCCGAGAGAAAGATAGGATCCCTCCAAACTGTAGTAACCAAGTCAGTGTAGTCGTCCTCCGTGAGCCAGTTGTGGTTAAACTTAAACGGGATTGAAAAAAGTCGATCTGGAGATCTCAGTTGCAGCATTATGGGCGCATGGTCTGAGAAGAAGGGGTACTCCACCCACGAAGCTGGCAGATCCGGAGATGATACATACTCTGCAGCAACAAAGAATCTGTCCAACCTCCTGGAGATTGCGTCAATCCCCGAGCGGCCATTCCTCCAAGTAGGAGTCAAATTAGCTGGAGCTATATCAGTAAGGTTGTCAGAAGCAAACATATTCCTGAAAAAGTCTTCGGTCGCCCCCGGCACAAAGCTACCTCCCCAGCTTTCTTCAGCAGAAAGAATGAGATTGAGGTCTCCACCCGCAATGAGATAGGGAATGGAGAGTATTCCACTATCTGCCAAGTGCGACCAAAAATGCTTACGATTAGAACAGGGGCCGTAAATATTAAGAAAAGCTATGTCACAAGAGGATTCAAGGCACCTGCCAATACAAAGGATACCACCAGCAGAAAGGGAGGGCCTTAGGTCAAAGAAATTAGGGTCCCAAGCCACTAGAAGCCCTCCGGAATTGCTGATGGATCTAACTGCCACCGAGTACCAGTCAGGTCTGAAGCGAAACAAAAAATCTCTGGACTTCTGGGCTTCAGAAAGTGTTTCTTGCAAAAAGATAATGTTAGGCTTAGATCTCTCCAGGAGTCTTCTGAAGGAGGCAGCCTTGAGGGAGCCTCCAGTCCCTCGTATATTCAGTGAAAGAACTAACATTATTTAGAACGGGCCAAGGCTTTCAGTGCTCTAAGTGCCTTGCCTTCCAGAGAAGGGAGTTCTGAAGCGCTTTTTCCAGGGTTCAGAAGCTGCTTTTGTTTTCTGGAGCTTCTCGTCTGAAGCGGGGAAAGTTTAGTGCCTATGCCTCTCGACCAAGCATAGGCTTTTTCCGATTTTTCCGGGCCGAGAGAGCAGGAGCTGCCAGCCTCATCACTAGGGCGAATTAGTTCTTTGCCTCTGAAGATGGCTAGTCGAGGCTCCAAAAACGGCAAATGGGAGAGTGGGCGCGAGGAAGCTAACTCATCCAGCAAGTTAGGATCCACCTCATCTGATTGGCCAAAACCCGGGATTGTCAAGGGAAGAGTCTCAGGACCCTCATCCGAGGAGTGGGAAGGTGGCTGTGCCGTCAAAGTTGAAGGAGAAGGATCTAACCCGGCTGGTGAAGGAAGGCTCGAAACATCCTGGGCAGGGGGCGAGACAGAAGTTCTACAAGAGAGCCAGGGGAAGTTAAGGACTGTGTTCTTTTCTGCCTCCGAGAGCGATGAGAAAAGTGAGGGACAAATCTGGCTGACTTTTTTGAGGGGGGAAGTAGCTTGATCTGACTCAAGACTAGAGAAAAAAGGGGGAGACACGTCCAGATGGGCTAGTGCAGGGTCGGGGTCCATGTAATCCGGAGGGTTGAGGAGAAGGTCTTCTTCTTCAGAATGGTCAAGAGGGGCTATTCCTGGACAAGAACGATGAAGGTGTCCCGTTGCCCGACAGAGATTGCACCGGAAAGGGATTCCGAGGTAGTCTAAGGGATGAAGATGCCTCCGACCTCTCCAAAGGATCTCTAAGGACTCCGGCAGTCCTGTAGAAGTGTCTATCTCCACCATGACTTTCCCCATAATCCTGGATTGACTAGAAAGGGATTTAGAGTCCAGAGTAACAAACTTACCGAGGGAGTCTCCGATGGCTCTGAAAGCCTCTTCGTTCCAAAAGTGAAGTGGGAGGCCCGACAGTAATACCCACAAATGTCTGAGAAGAAAATAGTCTTTTTCTGGACTAAAAGCTAGCCTCCAGCGCTTTAGCATAAGGCTGCTGCCATCAATAACCCAGTAAGAGGAAAGTAACAAAGTGGCATCTTCAGGCGTTCTACAGTGAAACCCGAACCAACCTCTTTTCAGGTAGAGAACTTCGGGGGAGTAACCTAGGAGGGGCATCTAGGTTGTGCTAATCCAGTTATCCAGCGTCTAAGAGCGTAAGCTCTTGTATGAGAAGCGGCCCACCAGCGTGCAAGTAGACATCTTGCAAAGATTATCGAAGCCTACTCCGTCCCCCAGCTCAAGGCGAGTGATCTTTTTTTTGGGCTTCCAAGCTTTTCGTCCTCGGGTTACTCCATGAGAGACAGGGACACTATGTGAAACTTGGTTAGAGGGGAACTTAGGAAGGGAAGGGAGTGAGCTAGGTAGGCCTCCAGGTGGAGAAAGGTTACTGGATAGCACAGCTGTAGGAGGCAGAGGAGAAGGGTCAGTAGAGGACGAGGGATAAAAATAAAGAGGGGGCTTGGCGGGTACAGGAAGACGACTGGAGGCTAGAGTGTCCACTAAGTCAAAGAGACCTTCCTTTTCCCAGATGAACTCATCCGATGGATTCATCATGTGATCAGTCAATGTGTCCATCATGGAAGTAAGCAGTGTGGTCCCCCTCCTAAGCACAATCAGAGACCAGATATCGGCAGCAGGAGTTACCAGACAGTAGCGACAAGGAAAATAATAAAAAAGACTGCTGAGAGATGGAGAAAACGAGGCATCTTTAGTAAACAAATAGTGGAGCTCTCCCTTTGAGGGGCTTAGTAAGTTAAGGAAGAAACTCAAACGCTGTCTGTGGAGACTGTAGAAAAAGGGTCACAATCTGTTTAAGAAAATAAAAGAGACACGGTGCCAGAGAACCCTGCTCCAATCCGAAAGGAGCTGGAGAAATGGAGGATACTGCCTGGCAGAAGCCTATCCGTGGGCCGTGCTGAACAAGGGATCAAAGTCAAAGGGCCCAACACCTCAAAAGTGACTCATCTGTAGGCTGAGAACCCGCGGCGAAAAACGACAAGAGCGCCAATGATGAGGAGAAAAGGGAGAAATGTCGGGCAGACATAGATCATAAACAAACCTCTGAATCTCAGACGTAGGAAAGAAACAAAATCGGGACAGTAAAAGAAACAACAAAATGTGTCAGTCATCACAAGATCGAAGTGGCCTACCGGAAATTTTACACTAAAGAAGAAGTTAAAACGGTAGCCTCGGGGTCAAGGGGAGAACTGGTCAAACTGGAGATAAAGAAGAAGTTATTATCTTGCTCTATCTTATGTGTTAGTTCTTCATTCACATTTATTTGAGGGATATTATTAAATTCTTTCTTTCGATTTTCTATTGTGCACTTTACCTCAAGGAGGATGTCAACTTATTTGATTATATTTCGATGACCTCCTTGTATCATTTCTTATCATTTCTTTCTTTTCATTCAGAAGTTAAAGGGTGACATATTGATCAAATTCTTTCTTCCGTGAGTTGTTGCTTACATTTCTAATTTCACTTCATCAATGTTTAGAGTTTCTTGAACCTAGGGACAAATTTCTTCTTCAAGTTTTTTAGTAATCCCTTCATTTACTATTTTAAATTCAACCTTGGTTTGAAAATGTATTTTATCTTTCATTAATCCATAACACATTTACACTACTTGATTGTCATTTCATAATTTCCAAATTTCTTTGTCATTTCTAACAATTTCATTCTTTAAATTGTCTTAGTTATTTTTTTTAAATTCTTAATCCGATGAAAAACCAATTGAATAAAAACAATTGAATAAGTACATGTAACTTATTCATAAGATCTTCTTTAGTTTCTCTTATGCTGAATATTTCAACATCTTTATTTCCAATTTCTTATTTCCATCTCTTAAATTTATCTTTGAGCTTTTACATATTTTTACAACTCATTTTTATTATCTATATATTTGAAAATTCGAACCTTTTTAAGTGGATATATTTTTTTCCTTTCACTTATTTTTTCAATTTTTTTAAGAGACTTTTTTTAAATAATTAAAACCATACTACCACTAAAATATTTATCTTTTAAATATACATCTATATAATAATATTTATCTTTTAAATATACATCTATATAATATTTATTTTTCCCTTTTTTCTTAAAAGTATATAACAAGATTAAACCATTTTATTTTCATAAAAACAAATATTTTATTAATTTAAATCTAAAACCCCATATATCTTATTAAAAAAAACTATTTTTTTTATAATGATTTCAAATATTTTTATATTTTCATTTTTTTTTTAATGTTTTTGCATCATCTAAACCAAACATTCCGATTAAAAGCTATGTCCATAGTTGTAAGATTTTTTATGGGATTGCTTTGACCTTGTAATGTATGCTCCAAATTTTCTAAAATTTTGATATGATAAAATTAAATTCCACGACAATACACTCTTTAGTTTGTCGATATATTTAATGAAATAAGAAAAAAAACATAAGTTAAATTCAACGATAATACACACTTTAATTGTTGTATCTTTACTGAAATGAGAAAAATAAAACATTTCCTCTGTGGTTCTAAAATGCTCGGAAAATGTAAAACCATTGCCTGGTTTTACATGACATTAAATGGTGGAGTCTAAAAAATCGATGGACTAACCAAACCCGATAGTGTGCATCTGTATCGACGCTAATCCGTATTTTCCACCAAGATGTAACGTGGAGCCTGTAGGCTAAAATTAAAGAGACAGAGACACTTATTGGTTGCATTAAATGAAGCATATAGAGACTTAGAGACATAGCCAATGGAGGAATGGAGGAATGAACGCTACCACTGACTATATTTATTACTCAGTTGACTTGTCGGCACTCAGTGGAGTATAGATGCGTTTTCTTCGGCATTAACGAGTCTATGCACTGGAATATTTAAGCGGGCGAATGGGAAGTCAATAAGAAAGACGACTTGGCAGGAGGAGATACGTTCAAAAGCTAAAAAAGAGGACTTGGCAAGAGGATATACATTCAAAATCTGATGGTGCTTTCGAATAACGTCAGGGGTGAACAATAATGATGGTTTTTCAAAACCTGCCAACAAGTTGACAAGTTTTCTACAAAACCTAACACTAAATATGCCTTCGGCATAACTATGTATTTATGTTGTGCATACATTTTTTTTTTTTTAAAGGTGATAAGTCTATTTTTATTTATCAATGTAACCTAAATAAAATAATACTGGTAGTTGGTAAATTACTGGAAATAATTAGTTGGTAAATGGTTGGTAAATTATTACTAGAAATAATTAGTTGGTAAATGATTGGTAAATTATTTAAGGAAGACAAGCTCTTAGTCAATTAAATGTAGATTTAGGTCATATTCAAGACCAATAATTAGTTGGTAAATGGTTGGTAAATTATTCAAGGAAGACAAGCTCTTAGTCAATTAAATGTATATTTATGTCTTATTCCAAGACCAAAAGGTAATTTTAGCTTAGATAGTATTCCTAAGAATCCCTTGTGATCATAACTCAAGCTACCTCTAGTGGGATCATGTGTTTTTTAGTGCTTTTTAGTAGCATCTAGCCTTAGCCCCTACATGGTAGATAGTATTCCTAAGAATCCCTTGTGATCATAACTCAAGCTACCTCTAGTGGGATCATGTGTTTTTTAGTGCTTTTTAGTAGCATCTAGCCTTAGTCCCTACATGAGACCACCTCATTCTATTGCAATTTAATCTCTAGCCCAAGAGATTTGTGCATGTATATTAGATTCCTTTTAGAATATTGTCTATATTGTTATTATTGATTGAATGTAATATTGATGTTATGTTGGTTTTTAAAATAATATAAAAATAATATACTTCAAATAGTATTATTAAGTGGATTATATTGAGTGGTTAAATGTATTGAGCTTATTCGAAGAGGTCTCAGGTCTCCATGTTGATTCTCACATATGTCTTTATTGTGTTATGCCTCACTCAATATCCCTATCATTTATCTCTCTCTCTCTCTCTCTCTATATATATATATAAACCATTTTGATATGTGTTTAATGTTTAAATATAGAAATGACATTCTTGTGGATGGGGGAGGAGGCTAGGTTCTACAAATACGGTGACTAGGTTGTCAAGGTGATGCCAAGCATCTGAAAATAGAGTAGAAGTTGGATTCGGTGGATGATTGCAACATATCAAGATTGTTAACTAGGATTGTACCAGTGTTCAAAAGTAATGAAGGACCAATTAAGGCCCATGGGATCTCACCAATCAAAAAGTCTACTAGAGGGCATGTTTATCCATCCAACTCAAAATGAGTTTTTGCTCGAGTCTCTATCTACATCTACTAATGGAAATGTGGTTTTGAAGGCTAGTGTAGGGGTAATCAAAGAGGCTTTGGAGCTTATCCAAGCTAGTTTTATTAGTAGTGTTAAGGATAAGTGTGACAAGATGAGTACTAAAGTGGGAGAGGTTGGGAAGAAGGTCATAGGTGTTGTGGAAAGAGAAGGAAAGGAAGGTGAAAAGGGGCAAGTTGGTGTTGGAAATCAGGGGCACTAATGTGTTAAGGCCCATAAACTCAAGTTATTGTTAGACGAAGATATTTGCAAGCACTAAGTGGTGGAACTTGGAGGCCAAACATTGGTAGGAGTGTTTCTAAGAATATGATCCTTCAATGGATGGATGAGGTTAGACATCCTATTCTTAGTTATATCCCTATCCATCACTTATTGGTTTGTGATTTAATGGATTTCATCTTCAGATCTAAAAGAGATGCCTACAAAATCTTGGGATCTCATTGGCTATGGAGGAAAATACCTTTATATCTTAAAAGGAAGAGCCCTTGCTTTGACCTAAGGAAGGAAAGGTTGCTTATGTAACCATAGATGAAACACCCATGACTTCCTCTAGATTGTTGGTCTTTGGAGGTTTTTATGGCTATTAAGAATAACAATGGGTCTTTTATGGAAGTAGAACACATGTATTATAGTTTGTCATGTGATAGCAATGGATTTTCATGAGGGGTTGGCAAAGGAGATAATATTGGAAAGAAAGTGTTTTTAGCAATGTCAACCTCTCAACTACATGGGAATCCCTTTCAAATGTGCACCATGTCATTTATATGGTTATTTGGAAAAGGAATGTGCTCTTGGTTTCTTTGAAAAGGTATGGTTAAGGAAAGAAGATGTGGTCTTGACTTCTAGTGGGGATAAGTCATGTGCTTTGTATAAAATTTATATGGGAACTAGTATGCCAGCCTCTTCAATGGATTGTATCTAAGAAGTGACCTTTGTAACATCCCCCAGTCTTGTTGAGGCACATTACATGTAGAAAACACATAAAAATTAAAAAGTTATGCTAACATATCTTGTATCTTACCAGCTACAGGAAAACACGCAGATTTAACCATTTTCTAATACCATTAATTAAATGCATCTACAACACTCTAAATAAACATGAATGTAGTTAATAAATTCATCATAGCAGCATATAAAGCATTTGTATACACAAAGTTAATGCACAACAATTAAAAATCATAATGCAACACACAAAACAGATAAAACACTTATCTTTCTAAATAGTTGTGCAACCAGCTGCTTGGAACGAATGTTCTGCCCAACCATAGATTTGATATGTAACATCCCCACTATAATCCCTAGTTTAATTAATGCTTATGTAGATATATTGTGTGGCTACGACCAAAGCGATGTAATGTGTGAATTGAATTTCCTTGTTTTATTAATAAAAATGCGATGCCAGCTGCTAAGGGGACATGGATAAGAGATGGGGGATGAATTAATCCACAAGAGTGGGGAGTGTCTAGGATAATGGCCAAGAGGGGTCCAAGGGGGAAATTACCCATGTATATTGATTTAACCCATTTTTCCTAAATTTGTTATTTGCATATGAACCTTCCCATATATGATTGAGTGTTCCCAAAGCCAATCATTGAATACATGTAAGAGGGTGGGTGTGAGTGGTCACATCCCAAAGTTATTGGGCACATGGGGGTTGAGTACAATCAGCTTGGAGAAGAGTGTGAGTCAAGAAAGACAATCCAAAGAGAAGAAATTCGTATGAGTTGGGGACAACATATTTTTACAATCAAGTTTTGGGCATGAGAGAAAGGAAAGAGCAAGAAAACAGAGCTTGGAGTTGTTCCAGCCATGGAGGGCGAATTCTAGAGCGAGTTAGAGCGTAATTGGAGCAAATTGGAGCTGGAAAACTAAAGAGCTAGGTTGTCAGGCCTGAAGAGTGAACTCCTGTGGGAGTTGCAGTGAAACAATAAGTGGTTGTTGTTGGTTTGCTGATAGTTTTCCTAGCAACAATTTCCTTTGCATTCCCAGCGGAGAGATTCCTAGTTGTCTGTGCTAGAGAGACCTTGATAAATGAATGGGATGATCGAGGGACTGAGATCAGTGAAGGGGTACATTCCTTGGGTTGGACAAGTCAAGAGGAAGAGAGTTGGTGGAAATTCGGGATAGTTGTAGGAGAATATCAATTGGGTTGAGAGTTTTATGAGTTGTGAGTGGACTGTGAGAGACCACCCTCTTTTGTGGATTGCTAGCCTCATCTCAGGGGTGACTGGATGTTGAGATTTGGAACAGTCAGTCTATGGTTGGGTGGAACATTCATCCCAAGCAGTTGGTTGCACAACTATTGTGAAAAGATAAGTGTTTTATCTTATTGTTTTGTTAAATTATGTCTTTAATTGTTGTGCATGAACTCTGTGTAAATGAGAATGATTTTTATGTTGTTGCAATGAGTTGTTTAGCTGCATTTTATGTTGATTAATAACATGTTGTATATGCTTCTATTTTATGGTTGTAGACAGTAGCTAAATCTGTTTTAATCTGTAGCTGAAAGCTACAGGAAATGGGCTAACAGTGAAATAGTTAATTAGTTAGCAGAAATTTCATTTTAAAGAGTATTCCACACTGTAATGTCGCTTAGATGGGCTAGGAATGTTACATTATGGTATTCAAACATCGGACTTGTATGGGCCAAGATGGCTACAAATTCATGAAATTTGTTTTTGAGGATTCTGTCTGTGACCGATTTGGGGGAAGAACGAAGATTTTAGAGAGAAATATCCAATATCCATGAGCAAAATCCGAGTTTTAATGACTTTGGACGGTTTGAGAGGGTTAATGGAGCAGAGCGGTGGAGTTGCGGATCAAAATTCGACCTGGAATGGTCAAAATTCAAGTTTTAATGGCCGCCTATAGAGTTATAGGCAGTTTGGAGAATCGACGACTGAGATCATGTTTGATCTCATGATTGATGAGCGAGATTCATCATGATAAATTTAAAAATTCCTAAGGACTCGACCATTTGAAAGGTTGATGGGATTAATGACCATGATTAAATTGGGGGTTGTGAAAGAGGGCTAAGCCTTTCTGGCTTAGGAACTTCATAATGTTGGAACTTCACAACACTCTAATCCTGTCGAAGGCAACCTGTTGACATGGTTACCAGGAAGTTTGACCGGAAATTGGTGGTTTCCTATCTGTTGTCATGGGATCCGCTTTATCGTTAAACCTGACCAACTTTTCAGTCGTGAAGTAACATGAGCTATAGATCTAAGGATCTTCGGAATCCTTCCTGACCATTGGATATATGCTACGGTCAAATTCGGTGTTGACCCACTCCGAGAGTAAAAAGGTGTTAAACGATCGGAATCCCCGAATTTCGAAGTCGCAAACTAACATGGACCGTAGATATAAGGATCCTTTAGGACCCTTCTCGACCGTTAGATTGAGCATAGTGGAAGGATAGAGTAAGCAATACCATCAACCGACAACAAACAATTGTCCCTGCTTTATGACCTATTCGGTAGGTAAACCTTCGAGACTTAGATGGGTTAAGACCTGTAAGGGATGCGAAGTCATGAAGTAACGTGAGCCATAGATATAAGGATCCTTTGAGACCCTTCATGATCATTAAATGTGAGTTACGGTCATTTGACGTTGATCCACTCCAGGTGCAAAAGAGTTGGAATGGTCGGAATCCCCGAACGTCGAAATCGTGAACCAATGTGAGTTGTTGATCGAGGGACAGTTGGGAAACTTTCTTGACCATCCGATCAACTAGTGGAAGGATAACGTAAACACTTTGGTGAAGTCTTACTCCAGAAAATGTAAGAAACAAGGGGTAATAATATCCTGAAGCGCGAAGCGCTAAAGGCCGAAATACATGGGGAGGAATTCTAGAACTTCAGAACTCCGGGACTCCAGGAGATTCGAAGATGTTGGAAGATGTGTTAAACGCTGAAGTGCAAAGTGTCAAAGGCCAGAGTACGTGGCGGGAGTTCTAGAACTTTGAAACTTCGAAACTCCAAGAGATTCAAGGACATAGGATGGTTTGCTAAACACCGAAGCATCGAAGTGTCGAAATCCCTGTGTGTGTTGTCCAACCTAGGTTGGATAGGGCATGTACACCATGATGATGTGGCATGCTTGGATGGTTCCATGTGGCATTGTGGGATTTGTCATGAATTAAGTGTGCAACCCTACTTGCCAAGTCTAAACCTTGTGTTAAGTGCAGACAAACCTTAGCCGTCAGATCCAAGGGTGGATAGAATCTCCACCATAAATTCTAGAGTGGAAAGAGTACTTCGGACTTCAAAACTCTGGGCAAATTTGTAGACATGTACAAGAATATCGAAGGGGCCGAAGGCCCGGTACTTGCGAAGACCGAGAGATATTCCCTGCAACCCGCAACCATGTCATCGTTAGGGGACGACGACCCAAGTCACGACCGTGCCATGTCAGATGGTGTGAGAAATATGAAGCTACGTGGATGCCATGTGGTGAAGAGGATGGCCATTGGCCAAAGACGCCTATTTTTTTTTCCGAAAGACTATAAATTTCAAATCAGAGCTCGATTTTGAGCAAACAAATAGTCGTTGGAAAGGTCTTGAGAAGTAGAAGACATCAGTCAAACCAGAATTTTGATTTGAGCAATCAAATTTCTCAGAAATTAATAAATAGATTTCTGTAGTCGTAAAACAGAGTGGGATTGTAGCATGTAGTCGTTGTAACTTTTCACTCAGAATTCAGATTGAGGCAAGGTCTCAACCATTGAGAAGTTGTTTTGGGGAGGAATGTATCAAGAAATTACATAAAAAATTGAATTGGTTCAATATTCCCTTCATAAATTGATGAAGAGATAACATGTATCCTATATGATTAAATGTTTTATGCTATGCATATTTCTAATATTAATTATTATATGCACGTCTCTTGCAGAATTAGAGGTACAAAAAGAAAACTTTAGTTCTTATATGAGGACTGAATTCATGGAAGATGCTCAAGGATCTTACAGCCATAAGGAAGATATCAGAGGTCTGCATATCAGCATGGGGAATGCTGAGACAAAGTCAAATGGAGGAAGAGATAGGCAAGAGTCTGACACTATGAGAAGACTACACAGGGAAGTGCAGAGTTACAGGGTTGATAATGAAAGGATTATGAAGGCTCAAGAAGAGATACTTCATAGTTTAAACATGTTGCATAGGAAAGTTAACAAGGATTCTGGAACCAAGCAAGCAACTAGTGTTAGACAAGTAACAACATCTAGATTCCATAGCAAAAGGGATGATTATGGAAATGATAAGCAGTCATGAAGCATGAGTAGGCGCCATCATTATCTAATGTATTCCACTTGAAGAACTCATGCAAGCTCATGGACAGGGAGTAGCCCAAGTGTGTCTCTTGTTCAGAGGAAAAGAAGAAAGCTTGAGGCAGACATCTTGCAAGGTGAACTCAAGAAAATCAAGCCACTTACTTTCAATGGTGAGCACATGAAAGGAGAAGAGGCAGAGGCCTGGCTGTTGGAAAAGAAAAAGTATTTCCACCTGCATGATTACCCATCCTGGGTAGAAGCCAAAATTTCCACCTACCATCTGCAAGGAAAGACATCCATGTGGTGGGTTCAACTTAAGCAAGCCAAGGACCTCAATGAGAAAAAGATCTCATGGAGGTAGTTCAAAGAATATTTCCAAGAGAATATTTGTCCGAGCATTACTATGAGAGAAAGATGAAAGAGTTCTTTGAACTCAAGTTGGGAACCATGACAATGTAGGAATATGAGAAGCAGTTCTTTGAATTGTTAAAATATGTTGATTTCATCAAGGATGAGAAGTTTAAAATCCAAAGGTTTCTAAGTGGGTTACCCTCCTTCTTTAGTGACAAGATTCAATATGATAACCCTAATACCTTGGAAGAAACCATAAGGAAAGCAAGGCACCTTTATGAGAAAAGCAAAGGAAGGCCAATGTTCCAAAAGGTTTGGAATGACAAGATGAAAGGGAAAAAGGATCAAAGGTAGAAATATTTTAAACCACCCTTTTTCATAAATAACTCCCAAGCAAATGAACAAGGCTAGGCAACCCAAAATGATCAAAAGAATGCAGATTCATTTGAGAAAATGCCAAGGCAACAACCTGTTCAACGTTGGGGATGTGAGGGAAATCACTTATACAGGGACTGCCCTCATAAAGGAGAAAGAATGAGGACTGTCCACAACATTCAGGAGGATGAAACAACGGAATACATGGGAGGAAGCATGCCAAGGATTTATGTAGCCTTGGACAACAAGCAGGCAAAATATCA
This sequence comes from Picea engelmannii, assembly GCA_009831015.1. Classification (NCBI taxonomy): domain Eukaryota; kingdom Viridiplantae; phylum Streptophyta; class Pinopsida; order Pinales; family Pinaceae; genus Picea; species Picea engelmannii. Next base: position 4,326 of record ML861238.1, on the reverse strand, counting down.
ATCCCCCGTGATCGAAGTGGAAGGTCAGATTGATAACCAACCCATAGCAATTTTGATTGATTTTGGTGCTAGCCATAGTTACATAAATGCTAACATTGTTGAAAGGTTTCACTTGCAAAGATGTAAGCATAATAAATCTTGGTTAGTACAGTTAGCCACGGGGGCTAAGCGAAAGATCAATGAATTTGTTAAAGATTGTCAAATAGACATGAATGGACTCAATAAGAAGGTATATGTAAACATCATATCATTCGGTTCATATGATTGTCTAATTGGCATGGATTGGTTGGAGAAACATCAGGTTGTCCTAGACTATTACAACAAAACAATCACATGTCTTGATGAGGAAGGGAAACAAGGCATTCCAAGATTTGTAGTTGTTAGAGAGATTTCAGACATGCAGTTGAAGAAGAGCTTCAGGAAAGGGTGTCAAATGTTTGCAGTCCATATGGAGGAGGCAACCAAAGATAAAGTGGCAAGCATTGAAGACCATCCAGTCTTGAGGGATTTTGAAGATGTTTTTAGAGAAATTCTAGGATTGCCACCCAAGAGAGACATTGATTTCTCTATTGATTTAGTGCCAGGAGTTGCCCCAGTGTATAAGACACCATATAGAATGGGTACACTAGAATTAAAAGAGTTACAAATGCAACTTGAAGAGTTTTTAAAAAAGTGGTATATACGCCCAAGTGTGTCACCTTGGGGAGCCCCATTTATTTTTGTGAAGAAGAAGGATGGAACCTTAAGGTTGTGTATTGATTTCATGCAACTTAATAAGGTTACCATAAAGAATAAGTACCCTTTGCCCATAATTGATTATTTGTTTGATCAGCTGAAAGGTGCAAGAATATTTTCAAAATTTGACTTGAGATCAAGCTATCATCGAGTAAGAATAAAGGAAGAATACATCAACAAGAGAACATTCATAACAAGATATGGGCATTATGAATTCACAGCAGTGCCATTTGGGCTATCAAATTCCCTAGCAGTTTTTATGTGTATGATGAATGGAGTGTTCAGGGAATACCTGGACAAGTTTGTGAGTGTGTTCTTAGATGATATACTCGTCTATTCTAAATTAGAAGAGGAACATGAGAAGCATTTAATAATGGTGTTGCAATTTTTAAGAGAGCACAGATTATATGCTAAGCTAAGTGCATATTTTACCAAAACAAGATTCACTACTTGGGGCATATAATATCAACAACATGGATAGAAGTTGATCTTGAGAAGATAGCAACCATTAGAGGATGGATAGCGCCAAAGAATGTGACAGAGGTTAGATCATTCATGGGTCTTTTCAGTTATTATTGAAGATTCATAAAAGGGTTATGAAAGATTGCAAGTCTAATCACTTCTTTGCAAAAGAAGGGAGCGAAGTTCGAATGGACTTCCAAGTGTGAAGAGAGTTTTCAATAGTTGAAGGGAATATTTACAAGTGTGCCAATCTTGAATATTGCAGATCCAAACGAATATTTTGTTGTGTGCACTGATGCATGGAAGGAAGGACTAAGTGGAGTTCTTAGTCAAAGGGATCATGTGGTATGCTATGAGTCCAGAAAATTAAAAGAGCATGAGAGGAATTGCGCTACACATGACTTGGAGTTAGCGACAATTGTACATGCATTAAAAATGTGGATACATTACCTTATGGGTAAGAAATTTATGCTTAGGATAGACCATTGTGGTCTAAATCATTTGTTTGGACAACCAACACTAAATGCTAGGAAAACTAGATGGCTGGAATTTCTGAGTGAATATGGCTTTGAAATTAAGCACATAAAGGGCAAGGAAAATCAAGTGGTCGATGCACTCAGCAGGAGAGCTCATGAAGTGCATATTATAACCATTAGCATGTACGAGATAGATCTGAAAGACAAAATTGTTGCAGCAGCAAATTCAGATAAGAATTATTTAAAAATAAAAGAGACATTACAACAAGGTAATTTTCAGCGGAAATTTAATTACTATGAGCTAAAAGAAGATGGAATTCTCATGTACAAAGGCAAGGTGCATGTGTTGAATTCTGGGGGGAATAAAAATGCAGTGCTAAAGGAGATGCACAATGTGCCATATGCAGGGCACCCATGATATCAAAAAACAATTGTATCAGTAATAAGCCAATATTTTTGGCCAGGAATGAAGAAATAAGTGGCTAATTACATAGCCAGATGTCTAGAATGCCAAAAGGTAAAGACATAACATAGACACCCAACAGGATTTCTACAACCATTGTCAATTCCGGAATGGAGGTGGGAAGTAGTTACAGTTGATTTTATTACTAAGCTTCCCAGAATAGTGAAGCAACATGATTCCATCATGGTGGTGGTGGATAAGTTGACTAAAGCAACACATTTTGTTCCAGTAAAGACTACACACAAGGCATCAAATATTGCAGAAATTTATATGGGAAAAGTTGCTAGGCTACATGGAGTGCCTAAGGAAATAGTTTCAAATAGAGATCCAAAGTTTACTTCCAATTTTTGGAAGGGTTTGTTTAAGGGATTTGGGACAAATTTAAATCTTAGTACAACATATCATCCAGAGTCATATGGAAAAACATAAAGGACTAATAGGATAATTGAGGACATGCTTAGAATGTACGTGATGGATCAACCATCAAAGTGGGAAGATTATATTCATTTAGTGGAATTTTACTACAACAATGGGTATCATGCCTCATTGAATATGACTCCATTTGAGGCCAGAATTGTTAAAAGAAATAGAAGATCACATGGTAAAGATAAAGAAAAATAGGCATGCTTCCCAGGATAGGCAAAAAAGTTATGCAGACAGGAACAAAGTTTTCAAAAAAATTTAAGTGGGAGAACATGTGTTTTTAAAAGTGAAGGAAAACAGAAGTTCACTAAGATTAGGAAGTTGCCCGAAGTTGGTAGCAAGACATTGTGGGCCTTTTGAAATATTAGAAAAGATAGGGCTAGCTGCATACATGTTAGCTTTGCCTACATCCATGAAAGTGCATAATGTATTTCATGTGTCATTGTTAAAGAAATATATGCCTAATCCTAACCACATAATTGATTGGAATGTGATCCAGGTGGAACACGAAGGGGATTTTCGGGTGGAACCAATACGCATCCTAGACCACAAAGTAAAAGTGCTCATGAACAAAGCCATAGGGAGGGTAAGGGTTCAATGGACCTGCTAAGGTCTTGAAGATGCTACATGGGATCATGATGAAAACATGAGGGCATAATACCTGCAATTTTTTGACAGTTTTGAAGAAACATAATGCAAGACTCCATTTTGGGCAGCTAAAATTATGAAACCACATCTTAGAATCTTAGCCAACTATGTTGGGGACCTTGATAAAATAATGGATCATTCCTTGGGTTAGCCTTGATAAACGGATGGTACATCCCTTGGGTTAAATCTGATTAAAGAATGGTGCATTCCTTGGGTCGGTGAGTTGAGAGGAACATGAGATTTTGGTTGGAGTTGCTGCTGGAATTGTTAAATTGCAGAAATTTCATTTCTAAGTATTGTGATGTAAATTTTCATATATGTATATTGGCATAGAGTGCACCAAGGATGTCACACAACTATAGGGGAGGGGGAATGTAAAATCCCCACTATAATCCCCAGTTTAATTAATTCTTATGTAGATATGACGTGTGGCTACGACCAAAGCGAAGTAATATGTGAATTGTATTTCCTTGTTTTATTAATAAAAATGTGATGCCAGATGCTAAGGGGACATTGTTATGGGTGGGAATCCCTCCTACATAATTAACATTTAAGGGCTCTAATCATGCATGCAGAAAATGACCATTTCAAAGGTTTATACTCTTTCCTATTCTGCTAACACAAAACCCCACATTCATGCAATACAAAGGTGTAAACAAGATTTGGTAACTCTACCTCAAGTCCTTCGTTTGATGTCGATCCCTTTGCTTTCACTTTCTCTTTGATTACAAGCCTCCTCCCAAAGCTGACTTGCATTCACACATGAACAAACAAAAAGCTGCGAACATGCATTTCATATACTAATTGTTGGGTTAGTTGTGACAATATCATAAAATACATATTCAACTTGAACACATGATATGGCGGGACGGGAAAAATATTCCTTTTTGTATTAATCTTCACAAGAGTAAACTTACAATATGTGGTCGACACTGCTCCTCGAAACTGGTCCTAGGCTCCTCTTCAACTGTCCTCCAACTGCTTTGCTCTATACTTCTCTTTGCACAAGGATGGCTAAAGGTTGGGACAAGGGGAATGCTCAATTGTGTATAGTTTCTTTACTATGATTTTCCTCCTTTCAAATGGGACCCCTACCCCTTCTTTTATAGGCTAGAAGGA
>ML861237.1:24379-45762 GCA_009831015.1 Picea engelmannii | reverse complement strand
TAGAGTGTCATAGGTGGAACAACAAGAAATTCAGGTTCGGGACTGTTATTTTATCTTTCTTCTTCATGAGGGTACTCAATCTTAGTCACCAAGAGACAATAGGGGGGCATGTGGCCTCTTTCCCAACAATGTGCAAGTGGGCAACATTGTTGTCATGACAGGGGGAGGGAGGACCATCGAGGCCTTCGATGATATGTTTCTTGACTGGTGGTCTCAGCAGATTCTATATATAGAGGACTACCCCTATTCCAGGATCAACTTCTCCAAAGATCCTTACATTCCCGCACCTCCCGGAGTGAAGCGAGGAGAATTAGGTACGTTTTTCTTTCTAAACATTTTTTAATTTTTTGATTTATTTTTTATATATAACATTTTTTATGTGTACCAGAGCATCTGACAACTATGTATATTACATATAGATGTGGGACCAGTGCGTCCAGTTGATTTTGCATGGAGAAGGCATCGTCCATGACCAGAGGCAACAACAGTGGTTGTCGGACCAACAACAGCAGCAGGGGTACCTCCAACCGGAGAGGCTGAGAGAGTTTTGAGACGAGTGGAGAGGAACCTATCCACACTCATGCGTACATTTACTATGGCTACGATAAAGGATCTCCCACCATCTATGCAACCTCATGTTGTTGGGGTGCCAGGGACCTAGGTCCAGCTATTTCTACATTTGGAAAATGTTGTAGTCCACTATGGCAGGGCCAAAAGGCCTCGTGCTTAGCTTAGGGTGGACCGTTTATGTGTCGAGGGCACCCTTTGTATATTTTTGAGGGTATAAGCCATGCGTTATATACTAGACTCATTATTTTTTGAGGCACTTGCGCCCACCTATGTACTCTGACACTTTCAATATATATATATATATATATACATATTTTTGTCTTATGGGTTACATTTATTTACAAATGTGTTTACATGTGTATGTGTGTTATTTTTCTTACATGTGTGCAATATGCCAATCTAATACTTGATTACCTAGAGTATCTGTCATTTGATTTAATCTCCTAGGAACATGGATATATGAAATGTAATTAAAGCAATGTTCTAAGAGGCGTACCCTAAGGAATCGTCGTTGTAGAGTAGGATCGTAAACGTGGTAAACCCCATTTAACTGAGAGACAACCAATTGTTGATCTAAGTAAACATGGAGGTAAGATATACCATGCGACAAGGCGTCATGAAGAAACTCTATTACTGCACTGTATTCGGCGACATTGTTTGTGGAATCACCTAAACATATACCTCCAGAAGATAACAACTGGCCTTGGGGTGTGAATATTACCCAAGTTGTGGAAGCAAGCCTCTGAGTGTGTTAGCTAGCACTATCTGCAAATCTAATGAACACATATGATTCACTTGACATCTGCCACAGTGAAAAAGTTGACATAAAAAATGACACATCTATAAAACAAAAGAGAAAAACTAAAATGTATAAGAGCTATACATATATACAAGAATTCACCCAAGGCGACCCACCTATGAGTAATACTTCTTGAGGTAGAGCCCATTTCTAGGCTCCACTAAATATTTCCCTTCAAATTCAACCAGACAATAAGTGCCCTTCTTTAATACCTCCTTCACAATGAACGGTCCGAACCACATGGGTTTGAACTTGCCTACCCCCAGGGGATCCTTATTTTGGTCATAGACTAGGAAAAGGTCACCTTCGAAGAAAATCCAAGGATGAATAGACCAATCATATTGACACTCCACACTTTTCTTGTGAGCCTTGTTAGCCAAGGTTGCATCACGTCGTTGCTCATCGAGCTGCTCAAGATATAATAAGCGTTCCTCAAGTGGTGAAGTGTCTGGAAATAACTGTACTTCCAACTTAAGATATGGGATCTGACATTCTATAGGCAAGATTGCTTCCAACCCGTAAACAATTTGAAAAGGTGAGAAACTAGTGGCAGTCTTTATAGACGTTCGGTAGGCCCACAATGCCGAGTATAACATCAAATGCCAATTTGATTTGGTCGAATTGATCGTTTGTTGTAGAATGTCCTTGAGTGACTTATTCACAGCTTCCACCTGACCATTCTCTTGTGGGTAATAAGGCAATTAGTGTTCTTGTCTCAACCCTAGCTTTGACATTAATTCAGACATCATTTTGTTCTGAAAGTGACTTCCATGGTCAGTGGAAATCTCCTTCGAGACATTGAACCTTGCTATTATCTAATTAAACAAGAAGAGAGGTGTTGTCTCTCCATCATCCTTGAACGTTAGCATAGCTTCGACCCACTTGGTGAAGTAGTATAGTGCTATGATAATATAACGGTGCCCCCTGGCTGAGTGGGGGTGGCATGTAGTGTAATCAGTACCCCACTTGGTGAAGGGGGCAATTGTGATTACTGGAAACATGGGAGAAGGATGTGCCCTCATCTTCCGTGAGAAGATATGACACGGGTGGCACTTCTTGACTGATTCAACGCAATCTTTGATTAATGTCGGCAAATAGTAACCGGCTTGTAGAATATTTTGGGTTGTTGTCAACTGATAAAAATGACCACCACATGCTCCAATGTTTCAATAGTTAAGAACAAGTTTCGCTTCCTTGTGGGTGAGACATTGACGAAGGATGCAATCTATACCTCGACGATACAAAGTGTCTTTGAGAATAAGATAGTTTTTTTCTTGATGGCGTATACATAGACACTCATCATGAGAAGCAGAGACGGGGCACTTCAAAGTCTAGAGATAGACTAGTATATCTCCATACCAGGGATCCGAATATGAAATCAAAAACATATCTCCTTTAACAGGCGACTCTTTGAGTATAAAATCACTTGAATCGACCGGAAATTCTGAGATGAGTTCTACAAAGACCAACAAATTTTTGGATTTCGCTGAAACAAAATCCAAGTCAAATTACTAGAGGATAACTATCCATCTACTGATATTTCTTTCAATTATGCGTCATGTCAACACATATTGGAATGGATTCACAACGACAATGACGGTGGTCTTGTGGAACATGATATAGTGATGGAACCGTTGGACATCATGAAATACTTCCAACGCAAGTTTCTCAACATGGGAGTAGTTGAGTTATGGTCCAACCAGGCCTCATCTCAGGTAGTAAATCACTTTCTCTTCAATCAAATCGTCCTCTTGAACCAAGACCATGTCGATGGTTGACTCTGGAGTGACCAAGTATAATAAGAAATATTTATTATAATTGGGTGGCCGAAGCAGGGGGGATACGTGAGAGTGTGTTTCAATGCTTCAAAAGAGCACTGAGTGGCTTCATCCCAATGGAAAGCAGCGTCCTTCTTTAGTAAACACATGAACCCTTTTGTGATCTCAGCATATTTTGTGATGAAACACCGTAAAAATCTCTCTTTTCCCTATAAGATATGAAGCTAAGGGACTGTGCATGGGTGAGGTAATTGAACTATCACCTCAAACTTTAGTGGATCGACCATGATCCTTGTTGTCAAAACTATGAAACCTAGTAGACGGCCCGACAACACACAAAAACTGCATTTGTTTGGATTCAAGCGAATCTCATAGTAGCGACATAGCTCAAATATAATTCAGAGGTGTGTGGAATGATCATATCTCTTACGAGATCATGACGCTAAATCATCGAGATAAGCCTCGACTAGGTGTTTGAGATCATGGAAAGAAAAATACATGGCCCACTAAAAAGTGGCTCCATAATTCTTCAGGCCAAAAGGCATCTTCCGATAAGAAAATGTACCCCATGGACAAATAAAAGTTGTTTTATGTTGGTCCTTGGGTTTGATCTGTATCTAATTGTATCCCGAGAAACCATCCATGAAAGAAAATACCCTGCAGCCTGCACATTCATCGACAATCTGGTCAATAAATGGGGTGGGGAAATTATCCTTTGGACAGGCCTTGTTCAGATCATGAAAGTCTATACGTATGCGAATCTTACCCTTATTTTTGTTGACTGGAACGAGATTCAACACCCATTGAGTCAATTGGATGGGGTAGATGAAACCAACTTTCAGTAGTTTCTCTACTTCAGCCTTAATAGTTGTTTCTTTCCGAGGATTAATCGAATGAAGCTTATGTTGGACCAGCTTGGCTTCAGAATAATTCATGATTTCATGTTCAATGATCCTTGGATCAATTCTTGGAATTTCCTTGTAAGACAAGGAAAAAATGTCGTGGAATTCTTTAAATAAATCTGTATAGATTTTAATCTCTTCAGGGGAACAGTCTGCTCCGATGAATACATTCTCCATGACGCCAGTGGTTATGGAGATATCAATGGGTATCATTTTAGTGATCATTTCCATATTACCCTTTTCATAAACTGCGTGCATAGCCATAGGATTGATAGGACAAGACCTATCTCTAGTCATAGTCAACACAAATTCTCCTGCCTCTATTCTTCCTAACTATGGGAGGAAATATGATCTATGATGGAGATCATCCCAGGGTCTGTTTGGACCAGCAAATGACTCTAAAATCACCTTTTCAGAGGGAAATACCAAGTCTAAGGAATCAGTAGTGGCAAGAGAACCTTGAGCCCAGGCAAGCTTGAGAACTAGATCTAACTCCGCTGCAGGAGTCAGATCGGGATCAGTTGAATCTTGCTGGACTATAGAGTACGCAACTTCTACCACGGACATGGGCATAGACATGCCATGGTGCCCTGTCCCTTACATCATGGATTATGGGGAAGGAAGAATCCACAAATCATTAAAGTAATTAGTGTGGAATGACGACACTGAAAATATTTCATCCTTAGGCTGGTCAAGGACAACCGATATCATTTTTACAAGGAGGTGGGTAATTGAAAGTACCCATGAGAGGTGGGCACAAACCAACCCCCACATTGATGATGTCAGGCTGTGGGTTATCAATCATCAGGACCGTGGATGCCCCTGATGAAGGGTTAGGTTTGGAGAAAGACAATTGATCAATGGTCACGATTCGACCCTCATGTGGAAACAACAAGACCCAAAAAGATATAGAAACCACTGCATGCATGGCATATGTCCAACTCCTTCCTAACAAAAGTTTGTAGTCGAGAGGTGCATCAACCACTTCAACTTCAACGCACACGGTCTTCCCTCCTAACTTCATGGGGAAATAAGGAATGCTTCCATGTGGTCTGAAAGAATGACCATCGAAAGTCGTAAGAAGAGTAGGTGAAGGAGACATAACAGGTTGGCCAATGGCCTTCCAACATGGCAACAACATCACGCATGTCAAGGCACCCTCATCAACCAGCATGCGAAAAATATTCTTGGTAGATGATTTCGTGGGGTGAGCCACTATTATCTGAAATGTGACGTGGTATGGGAGACAAGGCTTCAAGTCATTTGTATCAAGCATGATAGTTCTCGAATTACATGTCTCAACGGATCCTAAGGAAGCTAGAAGAGCCTTTCTCTGTGAAGGGAAACTCTGGAGGACCTCCAAAGTAGACATGGTGCAAGGGGTTTGTGACAAATCCTCCACCACATAGTAGTTTTGGGTGTCCCTCGCCTTTGGATTATGTGAAGCTTTTTTGAACGCCCCTTTCAAGATGTGTGTCATTATTTTACCCATCATTCTCTCGATCTGGAGAGGAACATACAGGTTTTCAACTTCTTTTTCTTTTTCGAAAGTACTTGGCATTCTGTATTCATGTGCCCTTGTAGCTATGTGATATTCACCTTTAAACATATAGACATTCGAAGTTGAGGGATTGCTAGATGATGAAGGGGGTCCCTCACTACCCCCATCCGCATTCATGGAGGCTTGAGTTGATTTTTTCCCATGAGGAAATGGGTTCGTTAACACTGCAAGTTTTTGTTACGCCAATAACTTTTGGGCCTCCACAAGTCGAGGGCACAGGTGAGTCGAGTGGTCTTCCACGCAAAGTTTGCACTGATACTTTGAATTATTTCTCTTTGTGTTTCCCCCACCAGCATTATTGGTGGGTTTATTATCCCCCTTACCTTTCTTTCATTATTTTTTCTTCCCTTCAGCCTGCCTGTTGGTTGGCCTTTGGGTTCGTCGATTGCACATTGTGTACATCCGACATTTAAGTAGGGGGAGAAGTCGAACTAGGAGTTGGGATGGCCACTGTCTGTTGTATCAACAATTGTTGCAATTGGTTTGACAATGGATCAATGGGATTTGCTTATGCTGAACCAATAATGTCGCCATCATGTGGTCCAAACTTATGTCTGGTCTTATCAAGAATAAACTATGGCACATCTGGAAAAAATCTGTAAAGCAAGCCAGACTAAGAGTAAATCACCTCTAGCTGTTGATCTCTCTCTATCACTTCTTCCTCTAAAAAGAACATCAAAGTTTCTATGTCCTTGGATAGCTTAGGTACCAAATACTCAAGGAACCTTTCCAACAGGAATGTTGGTGGAACTGGTAATTTAATCAAACTATTCTAATGCTTCCATTCTCGGATGTGACCAGAGATGTGGTCAACCTTTGTCTTCTCAAAGTTGGCCAGTAGTTTTGTGTTGGCATCATATCTCACAAGTAATTGAAAATGGTTTAAGAAAACTATTTCCAATTCTCCAAAAGTAGAGTATCTTGAGCAGTTGAGCTTGATGTACCATTTTGCGGCACTCCCGATAAGAGTGCATTGAAACAGACACAAATGAACGGAGTCATCCCTTAAAGAATTGGACGTAAACCATAGATGAAATGTGGTCACATGATCACTTGGATCTTCATTAGGCTTGCCTTTGAACTTTGGAATGTCTGAGGGAAACTTGGTCGACATAGTAGGCCAACGTGGATCGTGACAGATTGGGCCATTCAATAATCTTGATAAGTCTAGAAAATGCAAAGTTTCCATAAATGGTAACTTAGGTTGTTGAGTATGTACAGGAGGATAGGAGCCTAGGATTTGGCTGGCACCAGGTTGCCAGGAAAATTTAGGCTACTGACCTGGGTTCTGGTAAAAACCATGGCCGAGGCCAGCATTCGTATGTTTCTCTCATTGAGATGTCATCAACTAACTCCTGTAGTAGGACGTTAAGGGCTGAGAAGGGATTTCTTCTGACATAGTGTTCCAAAGGTTCTGGAAAGGGTTGTCCCCTGTCGATCCGACGGGCATAGGTCATGAGCCTTACCCAGGGTTCCATTGACGATGGAAGGGGTTTCCCCGAGTCGATATCCCTAAAGAGGGAACTGATCCCTGCCATGGATTCCAAGGTCCTTGAGAAGTGTGTGCCCCCTGTACAAGAAGAGTACCCTGTGCAGGATTTTGTGATCCAAAACCAAGGTTACCCCCAGCCGAGATGGAAGCTAACGAGAATGCATTATTACCAAATGCATTGAACAAAGAGAACAAAAAATAACCCATCGATGTGGTACTACAAGAAGATCCTTGAATACCTTCTCTGGACAGGTTGTATTTCATGGTCATCTAGATGGGTTGCTAAGGAGCACCGCCAAGTGAGGGAGACAATGGAGGTATATGACCCCTACCATAAGGGAAATCATTATAAGGGGATGAGGTCCCCCCCATGGACCCTTTTAGATGAGCGTTTGATCTCCCTGCCCCCAGACCCAAAGTCTATAAAGTGGAGTAGGAAAGGACCGAGTTCATGTCAAAGTTGGGCATCCTGTATGAAAATGGAGGTCCCATCGCACTCTGTGTAAACGGTGCAGTGATCACCGCCATGGATGGAATGGGACCACTACCCGAGGTAGAGGGGTCGAGACCATAGTGGCCTAAACCTATGAATGTGATTTAGGAGGTGGAACGCCCCCAGTTGTGGCAGTCATATAGGGAGTATGAGGACTCCCTGTTGAAGTAGCAACATTTTCTTCCATTTCTGCTTGCAGGATTATATGACGCTCGTGATGCATTACCCTTGGAGGGAAAATCTATATCAGAAGTGGTGCCGACAAGTCAGTGATCAGAGAGTCATACGGACTGAGAGATTCCACTCCAAGGTCAGAAATAGTTGGTCCCTCCGGGAACGAATGTTATCCTCTTGGATATGGCTTGGGTATATCTTATTGTGGCCCAGTCTCCTCAAATTACCCTTCCTGGTCAAGTCTTCTCCTTCACGGTGGTGGTGGTGGCTCCAAGCTAACTGACGACAGGCCCAAAATACTTCACGATCGGTGGAGCTCTTGATCTTCCACTGTGTGAGAAGATCAATGACACACTAAGTCTTTCTAACGTTGAAGACCAAAACACACACTAGAAAAAGTTCCTATGAGATGGAGCAAGAAAACCACTATTACTAGTTGGAAGAACAGTTACAATAACCAACACTAGAGAAACTTACCGGTAAAAGTGAAAATCGAACATGGAAGCACCCTCTGGGTATACTCTGCAAAGTGTGGCCCGATTTCTGCCCTAGGTACCGCGGTATACCCCCACAATCACCTGTGTAATTCCTTAAAATCAAAGGCAACTAAGTTTCCATCTCGTGAACAACTACTAGGCGAGTACAGTTGACAATCGGGTGGACCTCAATGAGCAGGGTATCAAACCCGAAACCTATCAAGGGTATCGAAAGAAAGTGTTATGTAATACACTAAGGACCTCAAATGAATTTGAGACCCATGAAGCTCCATGGAAAATGCGATCAACGTAATCCCAAGATAAGTCCTCTATATGTGTTCCTCCACTATGATTGGTCCGGCTTTGGAAGGGTTATCTTCGCTACCTTTCCGCATGTGACCTCATGTTTAGCCCCTATGTTAGAGGGGGGTCCTAGATAGTTTCCACGTTACTGGATTTCTTCACTCCCTAGCACAGACTCCTATGTTTGTTTTGTAGCCTTGAAGAGTTTCCTCTCCAACCTAAATCAAGGCTCTAGCCTAATATAGTTAATGGACCCTACAAACACAAAGTCTGATCAATTTTAATTCAGCATTAATTTTAAGTGTTTATCTTAAGTCAAAGGAACTTAAATGAAATTGATGGTTTTTGTAAAGAGATGAAAGAGAATAATAAATGCTAGAAACAAAATTACTTCTTTTTCAACAAACAAAGATTTGCAAATTGAACGCTCTTTAACCAACTTTTGTAACTGACTTTTCTCTCTAAGATATTTTAAAAGAAAAACTCAAAACTGAATTTCGCTCGATTGTGAGCTACTTAAAGTCCTAAGTATTTAGTAAAGAACTTAAGAAAACACTCTTCTTCCTGAAAAAACAACTAACCTAACTACTTAACCAAACAAGAAACTGAAAACTTCTTTTTTTTTATGCTCCAAAATAAGAAACTTGAAAATGAATTATTTTATTTTCTTCTAAAGCACGTAAAAAGGGAAGAGTGAAGACAAGGCGAGACCAAAATCAACTTTTGGTCTACTGCAGCTCGCAGAGAGTTACTGACAATACTAAACAAGTTAATCAGAAAAAAACTCACACAACTTATCTCAAACCATAATCAAGAAAACAAGAAATCTTGATAAAGAAAAAGATAATTGTTGGCATACCTAGGCCAAAGACTACAAGAAACAGAGACCAAGGATAAATCAAGAAAACCCCTGAGGAGTATGCTTCATTTAGGGAAGAGGATGACTGTCTCTTCTTTAAAAATTATTTTCCTGACACAGACACGCAATTGATACTTCATCACCCTGGGTATGTACGGGGGTTGTCCAAAGCTAGGGTGCATATGTATGCATGCAGACCCACTACAGGCCGTGTACACCTCTGTGACTTCTCTAAAAATAAAAAATAACAGTCAAGAAAACCAGGTAGGGAGTACTGGTATGGAAGACCAGAATCCCTTAAAGACATAAAAACTTACAGAAACTCAAGAAACGGTAAATAACCAATTAAAGATAACCAAAAACAAAAATCCCCTAAAAACCTAGAGGTTCCCCGGTATAGTGGGAAAATCCCCCTACGAAATACACTAGGGTTCTAAAGTGCAGGCAGAGCTAACCATCTAAAGTCTCCTACTTTTAACAACTATCCTGACAACACCCCACATTCATGTATAACGTACAAAGTATAGGTATCTGGTAGTCTTACCTTAAACTCTGCATCTGGTGTCGATCCCAATGTGCTCAGTCACTTCTCGACTGCAAATCTCCTCCCAAGGCTGACCTACATTCACCAAAATACAAAAAAGAAACTACGAAAATGCATTCTATATATGAACTAATGAGTTAGATGTCATAACAAAAAGTAAATCAATCATACAAATTAAACACCTCATATGGTGGGACGAAAAAGTACTTCTTTATATTAATCTCATAAAGTCACTTACAAAACGAGATCAACGACTGCTCCTTGAACCTGATCCTAGGCTCCTCTTCACCAAGCTCCAACTACTTCCACATATCCTTCTTCTCTCACACTTCTCTCTAGAGAATGGGCATAGGATTATGGATGAGGAAAAAGGGCGAGAATAGGAAATTATGGCTCAAACTCACAATGTGGTTGCAAATTATTGGGGCAAGGGGGAATTAGGAAATGGGCAGAGTTTAATTGCTTTCATGCTTCTCCTTGAAATGGGACCCCAAAACCTTATTTTATATGCCGAAAAGATATTTATCTGGTTGGGTGATGGGATATGAGCGGTCAATTGGTTAGGAAATGACCCAAAACCCGATGTTCCCTTGCAACTTTTTATTTTTTTCAACTTTTTTGGGTATACGTGGGTTGTAATGGTGTAGATAGTGTACATACATGGGCACTCGTGATGTAGATAGAATACATATGCAGGAAGTAGTGGTGCAAGGTGTGTACATCTTCAAAAAAATGGTTTTTAAGAAGAGTTATTCAGTATTGGCTTGGAAAAAATAGTAAGTAAGATGTCCTGTTGCTAGATATGCATGTCCAATGAAAATTAGGGTTATAAAAAAAGAATTCCATGTCCATGTCGATGTATCATCCATTGTACTAGGTGCAGTACTGTCATAACCAGGTGAAGGTGTAATCGATCATCTGATGACATTTACGATTAGGAAACTACCTATATATGAAAAAAATTATACCACTATCAAACGAGAAGACCTGGCCATGGTCTATGCACTCCAAAAGTTCAGAAACTACCTACTTGGGTCTCACTTCACTATGTACATAGACCATTCTGCATTAAAATACTTAGTCAATAAGCATGTCTTAGGAGGTAGAATATGCAGATGGTTGTTACTATTTTAGGAATATGATTTTGAGGTCATCATAAAATGTGGGAAACTGAATGTAGGACAAGATCATCTCTCACATGTATTGATAAGAGAGGATGCAAATAATTTGGATGATAATTTCCCAGATGCACAGTTATTCATAGTCAGGATGGAGGATGATTATTTCACAGACATTGTAGAGTTTCTACATACAGGTGTGGCTCCCTCTGACATGATGGTGGAGTAGAAGAAACAATTGGTAGTCAAGGAAACAGAGTATCAACTAATTGTAGTGAACTTATATAAGTTAGGAGTAGATTGAATCCTGAGGCGTTGCATACTAGAGCATGAAAGAACAACCGTATTGGAGGAATCACACAATGAGATTGTTGGAGGATATTACACAGGAAAAGAGACAACACAAAAGATCTTATGAGAAGGGATTTGGTGGCCTACACTATTCAAAGATGTGAAGGAGTATTGTCAGTATTGTGACATATGTGAAAGAGTGGGTAAACCATCTCAACACGATGAAATTCCCTTAAATCCACAAGTTACATTGCAAGCATTCGATAATTGGGCTAATGATTTTGTGAGTCCCATAACCCCATAAGAAAGGAGATCAAGAGAAAGGTACATAATCACTACAACTGAGTATTTAAATAGGTGGGAAAAAGCCACACCTATTACTGATTTCATTTTAAAGACTGTTGCACAGTTTCTATTTGAGAATGTAGTCACCCAATTCGGATGTCTGTGCATACTACTTAGCAACCAAGTTACACACTTTCTTAACCAAAACATTGCTGCATTAACTAAGTAATTTCAAATTCATCATCAGAAAAGTACAGCATATCACTCTCAAACCAATGGCATAGTAGAAGCTTTCAATAAAATTTTGGAGAATGCGTTGACCAAGATATGCAATATTGGAAGAGAAGATTGGGATGTCTGTATCCCTGCGATACTATGGGAATAGCGAACTACAAGTAAGAAGATGACAGGGAAGACACTATTCTTATTGGTCTATGGATATGATTTCATAATTCTAATGGAGTTCATTGTACCTAGTCTATGCATTGCAGGCATCACTGAGCTTTTAGACGCAGGTGCAATAGAGGATAGATTGGTGCAGTTAGTCTAGTTGGAGGAGGACAAGTTTTTGGCTGGATTCTATCAACAGGTGCATAAAGACAAAGAGAAGTCCTAGATTGATCGACACATTAAGACCAAAAAATTCCAAGTCGTTGACTTGGTATTTCTCTACAACAACAAGTATCTACAACACCCAGGGAAGTTTTGCATGCACTGGTTAGGGCCGTATGTGATCCAATAGATAACAAAGACAAGTGATTTTTGGTTGGGGACCTTGGATGAAAATATCTTGGAAGGAATTTTGAATCGAATTCGACTGAAGATCTACAAAGACATCTGACCATCTATGTAGTGACATGTGCACCACAGAAACCCCTATATTATAGTAGATGTACCATAGTATCAATAAAAACAAGAAAAAACACATAAAAGTTCAAAAAAGGGAAAAGACCATAAAAAAGTTAGTGATAGGAGAAAGTAATAGAGTAATCAGAATCCCATGCTATCAGAACTTGTGCATTTGGACTGATCATCTTACATGAAGTGAACACTGTGTCAAAGTTCCACAAGAAGATAGGGACATGCCCACCTACGATGAGCAACACATTACCACATAGGGAGAGATAAAAAGACCATTAAATATAGTTAGGCATGGAAATGACAGTTGCAGGGTCAATGTGACAGGTCATTAAAGAACTATAGTAGCATTAAATGAAAAAATCCATCAGAAATTCTGGAGTGATCAACAATATGTAAGGAGGATCATTAGGCGGATTTGGCACTTAAAGAGTATTTAGTTACTATTTATCCAATCCAATGCCATATTGGACAAAGCATTTAAGGTTAGATAAGATGGGTCTACTTGGAAAAAAAATACCATAAACTAAGTGGGAAGGAATTTCTAAATTATATTTTTCATGCAAGCTAGAGAAAACAAAGCAGAGTGGCCTAGGAAAATTTACAACGACTCACATAGAGATAGAAATTTCATCTGCAAGATCAACAGATACCATAAATGGCACCACAACAAGTAGGAAACCATTTAGTGCAATAAGAAAACAATCACAGTAACTAGTAGAGGTTGAGGTAGAAGCAGTGCCCAAACCTTTGGCCCCGACACCTCTAGAAATTGTTTACGTGGACTACTTTCCTCCAAGGATGGATGATGAACCTTTAATCATAGTACCATTGAATGGAAAATATCCATTACCCATAGAATCAGTCCTGAAGGGTGTTAGGCAAGATGAGGACATTCTCGACAAGGTGGCCAACTTAATGTTTATGGATCATGACATCACAGACATGTAGAAGTTCCCTGAGTTGGCTAGGGATTAATATTTATGCACGAAGACAGACCCCGTTAGAGGAAAAACTTGGGTCGAAGTGCAAAAATGGGCATCAGGTCTAGAGAAAGTTGGGATACTTAAGTTGCTCGAAATTCCACATTTTGGATGGAGTACCAAAATCAATGCTTGTGTTAAGGTATTACTCAAATGTGTCCACGTGGGAAACACTTTGGCTAATCCCCTAGTTTCAATTGATACACCACTAATTACACGCATTACAGGGTTCAGAAAGACATGTGAATATCCAGACTTACTGTTATCAAAATGGGAGAGAGATCCCTCTCTAAGACCATTAAAGACAGGTACAATACATTTCGAGGAAAACCTGGTCTGGATGTAAAGAACATCAGAGAACCAGAGGTCAAGTTCAAGACACAGGCTTTGTCCTGCAATTTATTGTGTAAATGTCAAAAGGACGAGGTCCTAGCGGCCATAATCTTCTCAAAAAAGAGATGCAAGGAAGGTGTGCATATGAACTGGGAAACTTTTCTCATAAATCAATTATTGCAGGACTGCACAGAATCCCATGAAAAAGGTACATAATTTCATTGTGTGTGGCTCCTTATTCTTATTGCATTGGTCAGATAACAGGAGCCCACATTCTACCAGTGCATGCAAGTTTTAGGTAGTAGTCCCTATGCTTCTAGATACACCAAATTATGGCATTCCACCATAAAGAGACGACAAACAGATACCAACATTGTTTTTTAATCATATTTACAGTTGATCACAAAAGTGGTAGAGACTATAGTACAGATTCCTGAGGAAGCCATTATCACCTACTGGGATGTTGCACAGTTCAGATAAGGCATCCACCACCTCTATTTTCAAGCTAAGAAGGATCTTGTGTGACAGGAATTACCAACCAATTATTGGCTAACACTGGAAGAGGTGCATGCCATCATCAATGATTGGGAGGATGAACAGAAGAACCCAACAGACAATACATAGTCCTCCTAAGAGGACAAAGAAAAAGAAAAAAGAAAGGAGGAAAAGAATCAGAGCCACACAAATGGTGTGGAAAAAAACCTAGACAAAACAAAATTCCCTGAAGTTTTCCCCAAAAGGAAATATCAAGAGCCTAGAGGGACGCCAGAGAAGATAGGGTGAGCACGAAATAAAGAAAAATCACAATGACAAGCTCCCTTTTTCATTTTTACTGATGATGATATGGAGAGAATTGGGTATTTGATCTTCTATTCCACTGAAGATATGTGGGGGAGAGCTATGATAAACCACAAAGATGACCAGAAGAAGGTCCATGATCAATTGGGAGTCTTGTAACAACTATTTGAAACAACATGCATGGTGAAAGACCCTAATAAAGGGGATGACCCATCCACAAAAAACAAAACAGTGAGGCTAGTGCGTAGGAATCTCTAATCCAACCCTTGGGGGAGTATCACACTATACATATTGAGGAAGTCATGTTGGAGTTGCCAGCAGGGGAAATGTAGGAAAGAATTTTGGCATTAGGCCAACTTAATATCATTCTATCCAACTTACCCAATCATAGGATAGAGGAACTCCAAGAATAGTTGGTGTAGGATATACAACATCAAGGTGACACTACACACCAAGACTTAGTCAAATCAAGGGACGAAAACACCCACATACAGACGCGGTATCATATAGCCCTATGGAAAGAGAAAGAACTGAAAGACAGAATGGAAGAAATTTTGAAGACCCAGGAGAGTGCATCAGAAAGGGAAAAGAAATTCCAAAAGGAAAAGGATGACACATACACTATGGTACAAAGGACCCAGGCCGTTTTCCAAAAGTTATACAAGAAATTTCCCGAAGTCCCCTTGGTCATTGAGGCTACCATGGAGGAACAATTGTTGAATATTGGGGATGTTATGAAGAGATTCTGAGAGCAGGTCTAGGTGTTGAAATGATTTTATGCCCTATAGGAGTTGATCTCCCTTATGTTCTTCCTATACCTAAGATAGGAATAAAAGTTTACAAGGGGAAATTTGTCCCCAGTATGGTCACCGGTTTGTTGTATGGAATTTATGCCCTACAGGAGCTTAGCTCCCTTACGTTCTTCCTATATATAAGACATGAATAAAAGTGAAAACTACATAATTCCCTATATTTGATCTATATGATAAGTATCTAAGGGAAAGTGACAAAGGATCACACCTTATTTCTGATGGTTGTCCGTGCATTCTCTTGGTTGGCCTTTCATTCCACAATCATTCCTACTCCAAATGATACAGATCTACACACAAGGAAACAAGAGACCTTCCAAAGATCAAAGAAATAATATAGATATTATATCTACTAAAAAATCATATCTCATAACATTACTAGATCTATATAAATGGGAACTTATGAACAAATAACCAATTGTATAGAGGGAAACACTTAGTAAACTTTCTATTAAAGCATCATAACAACAATATAGCTTACATATGAAGTAGTTGATGAGCAAATTTCTCTCCAAGATCTTTTCCCAAGCCTTGAATCCAAACCACGAGCATAAGTTTGTTAATATTTTCTCCTCCTTTCTCATGGGAAATGGCTTAGTTATTATAGGACTTTTGGAATAATACCAAAGGGTAAGTAGGATCAGATATGCAAGCTCCCAATAATAGGATTCTTGAGACTAGACCTCGAGAAATTAGAGGAGGATCCCATCCAATTGAAACCAAGACCAAAAATGGAGCTTCTAGGCGTAGTTGTGACCAATACACAAAAATAGGGTGATCATTTTCCCCAAGGAAGACTTGGGAGGGAGACCAACACCTTCAGTCACCCCCTTAAGAAAGGTCAAGGGTGACCAAAGGGAATTTGAGCTAGAAAATGAGGGAGAAAAGGATAAAAATATTTGTTTTGAGTGTATGACCTCAAGGGGATAATGTCCCAAGGGTTAGGGGGTTAATAACTCTATAACACCAGGATATCCAATAGAAAACCACACCAGGCATGCCACCTGAAGTGCACGAACGTAGACTATGGATGACCACAATAAAAATTGCCACAATTAAGAAATCTGAACATGACTGTGCACTCCTTTGCAAGGAAAGCGCCAAATTTTGGGAAGAACTCGTGGAAGACTTAGAAATGCATGCCATAGAGGAAACACTATGAGCATCGCAAGTGCAGGATAATGAGGTAATCGAAAATGCGACAACATTTCCACTGGTCGAATGCATGAAGACCATTTTGGCGCAGTTCCAAGCATATGTTTAAGTAGAGCGACTAAGGGACCGACAGAAAGTCCTGTAACAAAGACTTGGACCTAGGCATGAGGTAGCATTCAATTATATTGGATATTTGGCCACTGTCCAGGAGAAGGTCAAGCAGGTCGTGGCTGATACAGAGAATAAATTGCATGATTTGACCAAGCAAGCCACCTAGGATATCACCGCCAAAGAGGCCACCATCATCCCAGAGGTAGAAGTGGCTAAGGTTTTCATGCAATAGTTAATTGCAACATGGAAGAACATGGAATAGCCTGAGTGGCTCGAGATGAGCCACATGTGAGTGTTGGGGGCCTGTTGGACATGCAGTTTTGGATATAATTTTGGGAAGAATCTAAGTACAAATAAAGCACGCAGAAGGAAGGAAGTGCACAGAAGGAAGGAATCATATAGAAGGAAGGACTCGTGCAGAAAGAGGGAGTCATGTATAAGATAGAAAGGGTGCAGAAGGATGTGAAGGACAGATATAGCACAAAGACAAAAGGATAAATCAAGTGAGTGATAAAAGGATGCGCAAATGATGATAGTGCGACTTTCCAGAAATAAAAGGACAACAAAAATGTTGTATAAAGAACAGGAAGTAGAAGAAGGAAAATATCCAGTTAACCAAATTTGGCTATGTCGTCCATTATAATGGGTTATTTTGGGATAGATAAGAATAGAACTTGAAACCCTGTATTTTTGGATATAAATATGTAACTGGATTGGGAGATAGAGAGATATATATACACACACAAATAGAGATATAGATATAGATAGATATAGATTTGCATATGTAAGCTTGAGAGTGTGTGCATGAAAGATAATTAAGGTTATGGAAGAATCATTAATGTAATAGTCAGATAGAAGATGAATAAAGAAGGATTTCAAAAAGGATATTGTGTCTTATGTTCTTACTTGTCTTTATGCATTTATGAATGATGATATACTTCACAGAATGAATTTATTCTAGGAATTGGTAATAATCGTGAAGATACATATGTTAATATTAGGAAGAATGATTCACGCATAATCCTCCCTTTCCCTTACTGCTACAGAAACCTTGTTCTTACATCCCCAATAGATACCTTGGGTGAGACTTCATCTGTGCAAGAAGTTTATGTTGAAAGGGCCAGTGTCTTGAGGGTTTGTTTGGTCATGGTAAACTCAAACCTTGGTGATAAACCTTTCGTAGAAAAGAAGCAACCAACACATGGCATGGTAAGGCAAGGCAAGTGAAGGAAAGTGAAGGCAATGCAAGGTATGCAATGGTAAGGAAAGGAAAGGCATGGTAAGGCAATTCAAGGCATGGAAAGGAAAGTGAAGGCAAGTAAAGGCAAGGGAAGTGAAGAAAAGGAAAGGAAAGTGAAGTCATGGAAAACAAAGGCAAGGAAAGGAAAGTCATGGCATGGCAAGGTATATTTTAAATACAGTCAAAATATTTTACATACCAAAATATTTTAAGGAAAGGTATATTTTAACAGCATTCCAAATATTTTAATAGCAATCAAAATGAATCCAAAATTATTCCTTTTACACGCCTATGGTCATTCAAGTAGACCATTGGGATCACTTCTAATACTAATGGTATCCATTAAATTCTCGTTCTCAGAGTAAGGCAAGAAGCATTGTACCTTTTTATGAGTTCTTTCTTGGCATTGTTTGTAGTTGGAGGTTTGTACCAATAACCAAGTTTGTAAATTGGTATATGACTTGAACTGGTTTATAATCTTGAAATACATAACCACCTTTCTTTAATGTTCTTTCATCCTTTGTCAGATATTCCCCTTTGTAAAGTGGTATACGACTTGAACTAGTTCATATTCTAAAATTATCGTCCTACCATCGAGCCACATGGACATGATGAACATAATGTCGTGTATTTTCAACGAATTACTTCATGAAGTCACAGAATCGTACTTGGGAAGTAACCAATTTTATATTTTTTCTTTCCTATCCTCCATCAATATCATATGTCACATATTTAAAGCTATGCAAGTCAACCTCCTTCCTCCCTAATTCATACTCATCACTTACATGCATGCACTTTCTCAATAATTCAATTCCACCACACCTGGGGGCATGTCCCATCTAATCATGTTTTTTGATAAAAATGTAAAAAAATCTGGCCTTGTACAAAAGATGTTGTGAATAAAGTCTCTAGATGACGATGACTACAATATAACTGAGCATTCCTGCAAAAGGGTGTTATGAAAAACACACACACACACACATATGTGTGTGTGTGTGTGTGTGTGTGTGATAATAATAACCATACTTAATGTGATATTTACAACAACATGTGTTACGAATTGTGTTTATTTGAGCACACCAAGGATTGCATTTATGGAAATATCTTTGGCCTAATTTAAGTGCACTGTGTATTGTTTTAAATCTCTCATACAATTTTGTCTATGTAATTTCAAGAAAGTGTTTAATATGGGGTTCATGATCCCTAGATCCCATTCTAAATTTTAGTACATCTTTTTGGTTGGAATAAGGCCTAGTGTTCTCATGCCAGGATTCCTGAACTAGTCCCTTAATCACTCCAATTAACTTCATGTCAAAGCAAGGTAGCCTACCAGTGAAGGCCCAAAAATCTATTGGGCCACCTGTGCCGAGGCTATCTCATATATGTGAATAATTTCTAAGGGTTTTGACTTTGCATTTCAAGAGGTGAGAGGTTTTTTGTAGAAAACGATGTTTTCTTGTGATCTTGACAACAATTGATTGTGACAAGACACATCGGGATGCATTGCAATCTTTAGAACGAGATTTCTTACCAATTCTTTTAAAATAATCTACAAGGTTTCTAAAAATATGATGACTTGTTTAAATTCATGTCAAAGCAAGGTAGCCTACCAGTGAAGGTCCACAAATCTGTTGGGCCACCTATGTTGAGACTATCTCATATATGTGAATAATTTCTAAGGGTTTTGACTTTGCATTTCAAGAGGTGAGAGGTTTGTTGTAGATAATGATGTTTTCTTGTGATCTTGATAACAATTGATTGTGCAAGACACATCGGGATGCATTGCAGTCTTTAGAACAATATTTCTTACCAATTCTTTTAAAATAATCTACAAGGTTTCTAACAATATGATGACTTGTTTCTACACTTTTGACTGTTTTAATGCCTAAAATTCTCCTAACAGAAGTCAAACTTCTAGATTTTAACAAAGCGAAAAATAATTGACATTTAACAACATTGTATTTTGGTTCAAAATATTATTTAATGATTTTATAAGAGTGATAACGAATAGTGCGGTTAGGTAAATTACCTTCAAGTGATGCTAGACCACTTTCATTGACTTGAATGTGTTTAGGAGTTCTTCATCGCACAATGTTCAATCTAGGTAGGAATGATGGACCCCTATTCTAACACTCTTGACATCCTTGTCGTGGAGTTAACAATGTTGCAGTTGTTTCCCCTTCAATCACTGATGAATCAACTGTGGGATTAGATCGAATATGGGATTGACTATTTTCTAGAACATTTGACTATCCAACAAGAGATTGCACCATACGAATTTCTTCACCACAATTTTGTACATCGATTGCTTCTCTAATTTCATCTATTGTACAATCATCTCCAAGTAAATCCTCAATCATCTGGTCATCCACAACAAGTTGTCTTGATGAGATAATGGATGGATTTATCTCTATTGAAATCTTGCGCTTTGCCTCTGGTGATGGAGGAGAAACAATAGGGACAACTATTCCACTAGAAATTTGATTTCCCTCTTTTAAAAGCCTACGCTTTGACACACGTAACTTTTCTTTTTCTCTTTCTTATTCTACCTTTTTGATCGATTTCTTTTCTCTCAAGGAATTTCTTTCTTGAATCCGCTGGTTCCCCATGTTTAAATATAAAAATTTTCTTCTAAATACCCACCACAAATTTGTCTTTGTATTATGTAATAAGGCAGAACCAAGTGGAGAAATTGTTTTTTGTATTACAAAAGAAGACACGTCTAATAATTCCAATTCCAATTGCACTTGGACAATTTTTTCTTCCAATTCCAATTCCAATTTCACTTGGACAATTTTTTCTTCCAATTCCAATTCCAATTGCACTTGGACAATTTTTTCTTCCAATTCCAATTCCAATTTCACTTGGACAATTTTTTCTTCCAATTCCAAGAAGACACGAGAATATATAAACAACAATTCCAATTAAACTTGGAAAAACTTTTCTTACAATTCCAAATATACATAAGAAGATACAAAAAAAAATTCCAATTGGACTTGGACAATTTTTTCTTCCAATTCCAAGAAGACATAGGAAGCTACACACAATAATTCAAATTACACTTGGTCAAATTTATCTTCTAGTTCCAAGAAGACACAAGCAGATACAAACAACAATTCAATTGCACTTGACAATTTTGTCTTCCAAATTTTCCTACTATGGTCTGCAATAGCACAAAACTCTCAATGAATCAAACAAGAACACTAAAATAAGAAAATCATGTCTATGCGCACTTATTTTTTCTAAAGATGTCACAGATTGTTTGTCAACCTTGAAATAGATGATGTGATAGAGTGTGCTTGGCACCAAAAAATTTCCAGCAAGAATGCATGCATGTTCCTAGAATGTGTGAGCACTAAAGTGCACACGCATTCTAGGAATGACCACGTGTTGCTCTTGAGAATAAACAACCAACATCTATAGCTCAATCAAATCATAACAGCACGTGCAC
>ML861236.1:24006-38664 GCA_009831015.1 Picea engelmannii | reverse complement strand
ACATCATCAGTTTATCATATCTTCCCTCCGAGGTAATGTACAATTGGATACCTCTGAACAGCTCCTGCCATTCTTCATCTAGATAAGAAACTAGCATACCCTTTTTCCATGCCTTGTGTTTGTACCCCTCTTTCAAATAAACCTTGAAATCCAAATTTTTGGGAGCGGTGGTTTTAAACCACTTCTAATCGGTTCTTGGTAGGCCTGTTGCTGCAGCAATAGTAGCTTCATCTACCACAATCTCCATGGACCCGATGCGAGCCTTGTTCCCATCGAAAGTTTTGGCGAAGGCTTCTGCTGTAGACTGGTGGCAACCGACTTGCAACCTTTCCACGAATTCAAAACACCCTGCATTCAAAAAATGTCTCTGGACTTCGGGGTGTGTCTGTAAAAAGGACAAGCTATCCAACTCCCTCTTGAGTAGAGCGCCACTACGTTTTCTCACCATTCTGTAACTGAAAGATCCTGTCAATTTGAAACCCTTGCAACTGCTGATCGAGCCGATGGTCTGCGTTGTTGAAAGCACTTTGGGACTCGGCTTTTTGTTTTAAAACATTTGAAACCATGACAAACCTCCGCGAACAGGGTATGATATGGAAACACTGACTTGATTTGATGCTTATCATGCCGGCGATACGTCCTCTGTACCTGCACTACTGCATTCGAGCTTGACATCCCTGATGCCATGATTATAGAACGTGAGTTTCTGAGCCGAATTAGTGTCACGATCCTATTCTAACGTGCAAACTTGTGTTTTCATCATTACCCACTCTTATCAGCGCATGATTTAGATTTGCCTGACGTGGGATGATCATATCATCATTGCCTTCAGACGTGGATATCACGCACGTGATTCCTGCTTTCTTCAACCACGATCCGTGGAAAACGCCTCTGTTAACTGTTCATACTTGCCGCTTTCACCAGCGCATGACCCTGTTGAAAAACCCGGTTAGCTGTTGAAAGTGTTCACTTTCATCAGCGCACGACCTTTTAACAATTTCTCCTTAGCTGCGGAAAGTGTTCATTTTCCCCAACGCGCGTCCTCGTAAAAACCGCTCCATAGCTGCGGAAAGTATGCACTTTCAACAGCGCACGACCCGCGAAACTAATTTTTGCACATTTTGAACTTCACCACTTTCCACATTGCTCAGACTTATGAGAAGCGCCCCTTAGCTGCTGAAAGTCGCCACTTTCCACAGCTAACACTCAACTTTTGGACACACGTTAGCTGCGGAAAGTAAATTATGCAAATTTTGAAAAGAATTATGGATCACATTATTTTCTAGGACAAAAACCAAAACCTAAGTTTTGCAACTATAGAAATTCAAAAATGACTTGAGGCTATATCCTATCACCTAAAGAAAACGAAAAAATCCACCAATTTATTTGAGGAGTTAACACTGGCTCCTATTGGGGATGAACACCTCCATGTGAGGTTTCAAGAACCATAGAATCAATGCCTTTCCTGAAAAAGAACCTAAAAACTAAACTTTTTGCTAGTGTTTCCATTGGGCATGGAGTTATTGAAAAATAAAAACTAAGACTAACATTACAATGTCTAGGCTTCACAGCCTTAGACGAAGTAGAGTTTTAAAAATCGTCTGTTTACCGGGCCACTAAAATTTTCTTCACCCTCCAGATTCTGCAGAATGAAAGTGTTGTTGTTTTGCACCTGAGTAATCATAAAAGGTCATGTCCACAAAGAATCGAAGTTGTTATGCTTGCCTTTGTCTTGCCTGAGAGCATTCCACTTTAGAACCCAGTCACCGATCTGAAAACTGTCCACCTTCGCTTTTCTGTCAAACGCCTTTTTGATCTGCTTCTAATGAGTTTCTGATTTGTCCACTAACTGTTCGCGAGCTTGTTGCAGTTCCACCAAATCCAGCATCCTTCTTACCATGTCATTTTGCTCAGTCTGCTCTTCCTGAAAGAACTTAGCCACAGGAAAAACTAACTGAACAGGAAAAATTTCATCAGTCCCATAAACCAACTTGAATGGGGAAGTTCCTATGGATTTTTTAATAGTTACTCTGTCTGCCCACAGAGCAAATTTCAGTTTGGAATCCCAATTCTTTTTATTTTCCTCTAACAATTTTCTTATGATTTTGATCAAGCTCTTATTTGACGATTCAGCCAAACCATTACCTTGCGGATAGTAAGGAGTTGAGTGTACCAGCTGGATGCCCATTGATTCACACATGTCTACCAACGCTTCTGCTTTAAACGATGCTGCATTATCTGCCACCAACCTCTTGGGACAGCCAAATCTGCTCAAAATATTTTCATAGAGAAACTTCATAACTACCTGATGTGTAGCATTTCGAGTGGGAATCGCCTCTATCCACTTTGTGAAATAATCCGTGGCTACCAAAATCCACTTGTGCTGACCACTGGATGAAGGATTTATCTCACCGATGAAATCTAAACCCCACTGTTGAAAAGTTCCATTCACAACTATAGGCCTCAGGGGTAAAGATTTCAGTTGTTCCTTACCGGTAAATCTTTGGCATTTGTCACAAGATTTGACGAATGCACACACATCTGCAAAGAGAAAAGGCCAATAATATCCACCCCTCAGGATCTTATGGGCAGTAGTCTTCCAATAATGATGACCACCGCAAACGGCTGAATGAAACTGATGTGTCACTTCGACAGACTCTTCTTTATCCAAACACCTGAGAAGCAGACCAGCGGGATCTCTCCAATATAACATATTATTATAAATGCAGAATTTTATGGCTCTGAGCTTGAGAGCTCGAGCTTGAGTCCAACTGAGTTCAGGGGGGACTTCAAGCTTTTGCAGAAAATGTATGATGCCAGAATACCATTCACAAGAGGACAAGTGCTCTGCCACTTGCTGACTGTCACGCTGCCCTTCCGCTGCCAACTCTGTCTGTGAATTTTCTGAACCTTCTCCTATGAAATTAATATCCAGCAGCTTATGATTTTCCTCTATTAAAAGCTTGGCAAGGCCCTGACCCTTTACCAGCTTGGTGGGCTTCACTTCGATATTGAATTCAATCATCTTTGCAATCCATCTAGCTCTCTTTCCGTCAATATCTGGCTGAGTCAAAACATCTTTTACAAAAGATGAAGGAACATATGCGATGACCTTTGAGTGAAGAACATAAATTCTGAATGATTTTAAAGCTTTTATGAGAGCATATGCTTGTTTCTCGATAGGGTCATACCTCAGTTCAGCATCCTTGAGAGTTTTGCTGAAGAAAGTCATGGGATGATCAAAATTTTCCTCATCTTTCTGAAGTAGCACCGCTGCCACTGTGTCATAGGAAGCAAAGGAAAAGACATAGAAAGTCTTACTATAATCTGGGCTGATCAGAATCGGAGATTCGATGATCGCTTGCTTGATATCTTGAAAGGAGTTTTTCGCGTTGTCTGTCCACTTTACCTCAGACCCCTTCTTCAGCATGCAAGTTATATGTTTGACTAATTCAGCGAAATTGGGCACAAACCTTCTAACGAAATTTATCTTACCAAGCAGTGACTGAATGTCCTTCTTTGACCTCGGCAAGGACAGATTTTGAATTGCCTCCACTCGTGCTAGATCAATCATTACACCTTCTGCTGAGACGATGTGACCTAAGAGCTTACCCTTCCTTAGAGCAAACTGAGATTTCTTGGGATTCAATGAGATCCCGAACTGTCTGCACTTTATGAACACTCTTTTCAGATGCTTCAAATGCTCCTCATGGCTACTGGAATACACTGTGATATCATCAAGGTATATGAGGACAAACTTATCATTTTCTCCCACAAATGCTATATCCATGGCCCTTTGGAATGTGACCCCGGCATTCATTAATCCAAAGGGCATCTTCGTGTACATAAAGGTACCCCAAGGAGTGGTAAACGCAGTCTTCTCCTGATCATCTGGGTGAACAGCACTCTGATTGTAACCGGAAAAGCCATCAAGAAAGGACATGACCTTAGCCCTTGAAATCCTCTACAACAAATGTTCCATCTTAGGAAGAGGATAGTTGTCCTTCTTAGAGCATTTGTTTAAGTTTCTGAAATCTACACACAATCTGACCTCACCATTTTTCTTCCTTACTATCACCAGATTGGCAATCCATTTGGAGTATCTCAAGGGAATTATGATCTTGGCATCTAGGAGTTTTTTAATTTCTCTCTCAATCACTGGCAGCAGAAGGGGACTGATAGGTCTGAGCTTTTGCTTGAAAGGAATGGTGTCTTTTTCAAGAGGTATCTTATGCTGAATAATATCGGGATCATAAGTCTTGAAATCGCTATATTTCCAAGCAAAGACATCAGAGAACTCCTTCAACACACTACAGTATTTTGATTTCTCATCAGCAGTCAATTCGGAAGACAAATTTATAAACTTGGGCTGGCTTTTACCTCCTATGTTATGCTCTTGAACAGTTGGATCTTTCTCCTTTTTGTCTGGCTTGTAAGGAACATCATTCTGATCAAAAAGTCTTTCCAATGGCACCAAACCTCGAGGTATATAATTGTTGGGTAGCTGAACAATATCATGCTGACCCAATTTTTTCCTTAGCTCAGGTTCCTGTGATTCTTCTTCATTTATATTCTGCTGATCAATATGCAACTCAGAAAACTCATCTACCACTTGGAGAAATCTGTTGATTTCATCATCCTCCTCAAAAACTTTCCAATATTTGATATTATCAGGCAAGGAGGGTCGATATTTTACTTGAATCTCATAACTGAGCTTAGGGGGCATGGGCGGAATGAATGTGTTGGCTGAAACAGCGAGAGAATCAGCGAGCTGATTCATATCCCTTGGTATATATGAGATTTCAAAAACAGAAAAAGAATCACGCACTTTCCATACCTCGTCTCTGTAAGCCTTTAATCTGACATGCTTAGCCTGAAAGGTGTTATTTACCTGTTGTATGATGAGGTCTGCATCTCCCAACACCTTCAAACCTTTTATCCCCATCTCTTTGGCTGAATTTAATCCCAACAGCAGAGCCTCATACTCTGCTATGTTGTTGGTAGCTCTGAAGTCAAGCTTGAAAGACAAAGATATGGTCTCCTTTGAAGGAGAGATCAGAACTACTCCAGCACCTGCTGAATCCTTAGTGCTGGCTCCATCAAAGTACATAGTCCAGACTGAGACGTCTTCACTTTCAGACTGTTGTTCAATGGGCTTGACTAGCTGCATAGGAGTTGATTGACCATCATCAATCTGAAGGATGCATGAACCAAAATCTGTATCCACAGCATAGATTGGATGGTTGACGGAATTCTTTCCATCGCTGATGATATAAGCAAGTTGATTTTCCCTGTAAAGTCTTTTCAGCTCCCCACCGAACACTGGAATCGTAGCATATGACAGATCCATCTGCAATGTACCTCCTAATCTTTTTCCCCATGAACGAGACAAAAGAAGCCCAAATTTAGGTGGAATATCAGCGACCACCACGTCCATAACCATGCTCCTCATTGGCAGCTGAGCAAGGTTTATAACCATATCTTTGATGAGGCCGAGACATCTGACTTTTCTAGAGTCGAAGGAGAAAAGATCTTGATATGGTTTGGTGACTTCAAGACCAAGCTCATCCATCACAGCGTTTGGCATAAGGTTATGTGATGCCCCAGAATCAAGTAAACAATTGTGAAGGATTTTGTCATGGACATTTAAGGATATGTAAAATGGTGGACAAGAATCGTCTCGATGTTCCATCATGGGCCCTATGGTCACTTTAGGCTTATCATCTTGTAGGTTCACGAAATCATCAGATGGAGAAGTCTTAGGCTCAAGAGTCTTTAAGATGGCTGCTTTAAAGATTTCATTATTCATGAGTTCAGTTAAAGGCATCGGAATCTTAACTTTTTGAATTTCTGATTCAAAATTGAAAGAGAAAGGTGATCTGTCTAGAACCTTTACCTCATTAGATGGAGCTTTGAGGCTGACTTGTTCCTTGGTTGGGGGTTGAGTTTGTTTCTTCAATTGTTTTGTTGGAAGGGGGGTCTATTTTTCAGGAGCGAGACGTTGTTTGGCAGCAACCTCTTTACTCTTCACAGAGGCAGAATCTTCCTTGTTCTCCACAGGAGCAGTAATGGGTGCTTTTAGAACAGCATTCTTCTTGGACCTTAAATTGTAACCTTTTTTATCATCTGTCAAGTAGATAGCTCCTTCAGCACCTGCCTCCTGAATTTGTTGATCCATCAGGGCTTCTTCATAGTCTACCTGTGTCAAAAATGAAGAATCATTTTCATCACCAAAACAGTTAATCTCATCTGCATCCTCGATTTCTTCATGAGATGGTTGTTGCTCTTCATCTAACACTGCATTTTGAAAAGGTGGTATGACCCTCTGATCATCAACTGGATTTCTATCTCTTTGAAGGATCTGAACTTGTGGATTATTCCTTCTGTAAGGAAAAGCATTTGGATTTCTGGGGGCAAAAGCATTTGACTCTTTTACCCTTGCTGGTTGCTGATTCTGAACTTTTAACTTTGACATTTCAGACGTTAGACTATCTAACATCTTCGCCATCTTTTCCATTTTACTGCTAGAAGAAGAAGAGGACTCAACCGCAGACTTCTTCCTCTCAGCCCTTCCTTTAAGCTTCTGAGATGCTGTAATATTAGACTCAACCTCGAGGGAAGCATCTTGCATTAAAGCAAGCGTGGCTGATCGTCTTTCTCTAAGGATAAGACAAAACTCTGAATCAAATGCAGCAGAGAATGTGATCTTCGTTGATGCATCGCTTAGTTTAATTTCTGCAGGGATCTTACCAAACATTTTATTAAATCTCTTGATGAAGTCTGAGACTGACTCTCCATCATTCCTCTTCAAATTTCCAAACTCCGAAATGTAGTATAACAGATCTCTTCTTTCTCCCTAATGCTTCAAGAAAACCTCATCTAATTGTTCAATGCCAGTGATCGAATTTGCTGGTAGCTCTTTAAACCACTTTCGGGCCTGGCCATCCAAACTCTGCACAAAAACTCTAGTCCACACATCCTCTTCTGAAATATTAATATTTTCTGCATAAGCATAAAAAGCTTCAATGTGTTCTTCAGCAGTATACTCCCCTGCTCCTGTAAACTTTGGCATGTATTTCTGATAGTCACCTGTTGGCATGGCAGACAAGGGATTTGGCAATACAAGGGGGGCATATCTGTTTGCCAAGATCTGTTCCATTCTGGTCAAAGGGGCAGCCATGACAGTCTTGGTGATTGATACAGACGAGGAACTTGCAGGAAATGATGGAGGAGATGAGGAACTCGTAGGAGATGATGGAGGAGATGAGTTGCCTGAGTTAGAAAAGAATGGTTGTCTTACTTCACCCTGAGCAGAAGTTTTAGAAGTAGGTGGAAAATAAGAGGCTTTATAAAACTCACTGAGCAACAAAGCTAGGTTTTCTTCTCCTTTAGAGGACAGATCATGGAGGATGTCTTCAATAACAGGCAGATTAGTGTGAGTGTATAAGACACCTTTCGAAGGTTTGATGGGTGATGAATCAAAAGAGGATGAAGAAGAATTTTCTTTCTGTTGGGAGGATTCTGTATTCAATTCTTTTGGATGAGATGAAATGTCAATCTCAGGAACAGAATCAGTAATATTAGAAGAAAACGAAGGTTCTTCTACCTTAGAAACTTGAGATGAATTTTTAATTTCCTGGGAACTTTGAGTTTCATCAGGGGATTCAACCAAAGACTTTTTAGATACGGAAGGATGAGTATCAGTTTGAATCCCTGAATCAAATGCACTTGCAGATCCGGAAGCTTGTCTTTGTAAAGCTTTGCCCTTGTTGATGATCTTCTCTGGATCAGGAACTAATGTTGTCAATGGGCCTTCTGGGTTTGCCTTGGTGTGAGCTCTTTTGGGAGCCACTTCGTTTCAATGGAGTCGCCAGATAGAAAATGTACAACCTGATAGTGTCTACTTCTTGTCTATCATCAAGAACTAGATCTATGTCGTCTCTCAGAGAAGCTGAGCTTCGATCTCCTCTCCCCGGCAATGGCGCCAATTTGTTATCACTCCAGGAAACTCTCCTAGGCTGTAAGTCGGAGATGCCTGGTAACTAACTCTTTTTGGGAAATATTTTCTTAATAATGGCGTGGTTTTTTGGATCAAGATGAATATCTAGGGACTAGACTATGTGTTCAAGACTGTCTAGAAATATAAAATCTCACAAGGCCTTCTAGTCATGCAATCAGATAAGGTTTGATTAAATGGAAGAAAAACTAGCTATTGAACCAGATTATACTCATATAAAACAAGCACAATGGGTTTAATAACTAAAGAAGTATCTTATGATTATCAACTTAAGCAATCAATAAATGAGATGACAGTCATATACAGATTGAATGAGCATCAACAAAGAACATTCACTCATAAGATATCAGAGACAGAAAAGAGAAGTCTGACAACACAACTGAAGGAAGCTTGAAATTTTTCATATAATAAGAATAAGTTTTTTCTTACAGTAGCAGCCTATAGAAAACAAAATCGAACCCAGTTTCATATCAAAAATAGGCATTTATAGCGTCTTACAAACAGTGATACAGATCCTAAAAACATGGATCTGTATTTAATAAAGACAACCCAATTCTATCTAAACAACTTGAAAATAAATTCTTTAACAACTAAACTTTAAAAGTCGAACTGTCTTCAATCTCCAAAATCGCCATCTGCATCCTTCAGCTCCCGATATCTTCAATGTGATGAAGAATAGCAGGACACCTGTCTTTGACTGTTGGATCTCCCAACGTTCATGGTCGATTTCTTAGGAAATGATTTTGCATTTGTTACCAAAATTCTCTCGAACCTCTGATGCTGAACACTTTGCATGCGATCTGATAGCCCACTGATACACTGAAGTCCCTTCAAAACTTGTTTGGAATGAACTGTCGTGTCCCTGGCTTCAAAAATTACTTTCCCAGCTTTCCACAGCGCAAACGTTTAATTTCTCGCGGGTTAGCTGTTGAAAGCCGTCACTTTCCACAGCGCGTGGATCATAAAACGATAGTTTTGCGCTGGTGAAAGTCCCGATTGTGCTAAAATTGAGATTTCACCTCCAAAATTTCGATTTCATCAAAATTTATTGTGTTCCAGATTTCTCACCTTGCATGTTAACGGCGACTTGAGCGAGAACCTTCAGGGCTGGATGAGATTTTTGCCTCAATTTTTGTTTCAACCTCCTTATCTGCCTTTTGAGGCGTTTGGCAAGCCACCACAAGTTGTTGTAGTCTTTAATGAGTTTTTTCTTTCTCTTCTTCTCTCTAACACTTTCCTTAGCCAATCTTTCAAACGCAACATTGGTCTTGGCGAAGTTATCAGACAACTTCTTATACCTTTCTTTAATCACCCGCTCCAAGACCTCTTGCTGAGCTATGACCTCTTTCAAATGCTTGATTTTCCGAGACTTCTTTGACTTGGAGCATTTCGATGTTTCTCCCTGTTCTGTCTGATTAAGGGTTTCAAAGTTCTGTGCACACTCAGCTGACTGCTCAGGACTCTTAGTGACAGGGCATTGTTCTTGTTGCTCTGATTCTGAATCTGAATAAGGCAAGTTTAATATATTCTTCACTGTACTCTGCTATGTAGGATGCTCTGTATTCTGCTCTGTGGTCTGCTCAAAATTTAACCTTTTCTTCGACCTGAGGGGCTTTACTCCAGAAATTCTGTCCTCTGGAGGTCCTGGCAGGGTCCTCCTTTTTCTTGAACTGCTTTGAGGAGAGGATTGTTTCTTTGAACTCTTCACCTGTTCATTTGCAATCTGGTTCTGTGTTTCAAAACCTTCCCAGAATAGGAAATGTTCCCAGCTCCTTCCCTGTTTTTTCAATTCCTCCATGATAATCAATTTTATGAGACCGAAGTGACACAGAGTAGTTTTCATGCTCAAGGGTTGAGCTCTAATCTTCTTGCAAACCTTAGTCAAACTTTTATGTAGGAAATAAGGCAAATTAAGAGGGGTCTTGCCTGTGAAATGATCCAATAGTTTGAAGTGGTACATCATCAGTTTATCATATCTTCCCTCCGAGGTAATGTACAATTGGATACCTCTGAACAGCTCCTGCCATTCTTCATCTAGATAAGAAACTAGCATACCCTTTTTCCATGCCTTGTGTTTGTACCCCTCTTTCAAATAAACCCTGAAATCCAAATTTTTGGGAGCGGTGGTTTTAAACCACTTCTGACCGGGTCTTGGTAGGCCTGTTGCTGCAGCAATAGTAGCTTCATCTACCACAATCTCCACGGACCCGACGTGAGCCTTGTTCCCATCGAAAGTTTTGGCGAAGGCTTCTGCTGTAGACTAGTGGCAACCGACTTGCAACCTTTCCACGAATTCAAAACACCCTGCATTCAAAAAATGTCTCTGGACTTCGGGGGGTGTCTGTAAAAAGGACAAGCTATCCAACTCCCTCTTGAGTAGAGCGCCACTACGTTTTCTCACCATTCTGTAACTGAAAGATCCTGTCAATTTGAAACCCTTGCAACTGTTGATCGAGCCGATGGTCTGCGCTGTTGAAAGCACTTCGAGACTCGGCTTTTTGTTTTAAAACATTTGAAACCATGACAAACCTCCGCGAACAGGGTATGATATGGAAACACTGACTTGATTTGATGCTTATCATGCCGGCGATACGTCCTTTGTACCTGCACTACTGCATTCGAGCTTGACATCCCTGATGCCATGATTATAGAACGTGAGTTTCTGAGCCGAATTACTGTCACGATCCTATTCTGACGTGCAGACTTGCGTTTTCATCATTACCCACTCTTATCAGCGCATGATTTAGATTTGTCTGACGTGGGATGATCATATCATCATTGCCTTCAGACGTGGATATCACGCACGTGATTCCCGCTTTCTTCAACCACGATCC
This sequence comes from Picea engelmannii, assembly GCA_009831015.1. Classification (NCBI taxonomy): domain Eukaryota; kingdom Viridiplantae; phylum Streptophyta; class Pinopsida; order Pinales; family Pinaceae; genus Picea; species Picea engelmannii. The sequence continues at coordinate 27,813 of ML861236.1, read as the reverse complement.
GTGGAAAACGCCTCTGTTAACTGTTCATACTTGCCGCTTTCACCAGCGCATGACCCTGTTGAAAAACCCGGTTAGCTGTTGAAAGTGTTCACTTTCCTCAGCGCACGACCTTTTAACAATTGCTCCTTTGCTGCAGAAAGTGTTCATTTTCCCCAACGCGCGTCCTCGTAAAAACCGCTCCATAGTTGCAGAAAGTATGCACTTTCAACAACGCACGACCCACGAAACTGATTTTTTCACATTTTGAACTTCACCACTTTCCACAGCGCTCAGACTTGTGAAAAGCGCCCCTTAGCTGCTGAAAGTCGCCACTTTCCACAGCTAACACTCAACTTTTGGACACACGTTAGCTGCGGAAAGTAAATTATGCAAATTTTGAAAAGACGACTTTATGGATCACATTATTTTCTAGGACAAAAACCAAAACCTAAGTTTTGCAACTATAGAAACTCAAAAATGACTTGAGGCTACATCCTATCACCTAAAGAAAACGAAAAAATCCACCAATTTATTTGAGAAGTTAACAGGTTCTAACCACCTTGCTGAAATTTTTAAGAACTCAAAAATCAAGAGCCCTCATTCCAATTTACGAGTGATGTACCCTGCAAATTTCCTCTATCTTTTTGAATGTCAATTTGCTCCTGTGAATGGATTAAGAGGTGGTATTCACCACTTATTATGTATGTATTCAAATGCAGCCTCTACTCTATGGTAAAGAAGATTTCCTGGATCAACAAAACAATTTTTAAGCTTTCAAGGAACAAATTCCTTTAGTGCGTTGGTCATAATTCGACCACTGGTAAGCAGATTTCAGTTTGTCTGCTGTAAATTACAATTGTTACCTAGCATACATTTTTGCTGTAGTTTGACTATTTTAAAGAAATTTTTACCTTCTGTAGAGGGCATTCTAGCAGACATTATCTGATATAGACTTTAGTTGCCATTATTTGGATTCTGGAATGTATGTCTACTACAGTTTGGCATTTTCTTGTCTGTAACAGATTTAGTTATGTCAGATTAGTTCCATCTCTCTCTAGAACATGGATGATAGTTCTCACCATTAATCTCAAACTTCTATTTGCTATTCCAAACAAATTACCATTACTGTCTGAACAAACTCCTATTGAAAGCTTGAAATTCACAGAGAAGACCACAATAGAAATCCATCTATATTTAGTAGAATTCACATCTTCAGCCAACAATAGAATCTTTCATTTTTCCAACCTATCAAATAACAAAAGTTCATCTTAGATTTTATCCAAATGAAGAATAAGCCTCCTTCCAAACTGATTTTTCATTAATGGTTATAGATCTTAAAACAAACAATCTGTGAGTTCTACAATGGGCAAGCTTACACACGATGATAACATATCAGCCCTTGATTCTACCAATCCAAAAAACAACGGATTATCCTCAACCACACCATTATATTATTTCAATTCTACTTGGTAATAATAGAAATGAATAGAAAAAAATATTATTGCTGAGAAGTACAAGGTCCATTTGGACATTGATAATGGAATTTGCAACCATTCATGAACATATCAATGTTCCAGAGAATGCAGAATGCTGCTAGTTTTCAGTGTTAATGCAAGCATAAATCCCCATGTACATGACCTTTGGCTTTCCACAACCAGTTGGAGATGTTTGATGATAACATATCAGCCCTTGATTCTACCAATCCAAATAACAACGGATTATCCTCAACCACACCATTATATTATTTCAATTATACTTGGTAATAATAGAAATGAATAGAAAAAAAAATTATTGCTGAGAAGTACAAGGTCCATTTGGACATTGATGATGGAATTTGCAACCATTCATAAATATATCAATGTTCCAGAGAATGCAGAATGCTGCTAGTTTTCAGTGTTAATGCAGGCATAAATCCACATGTACATGACCTTTGGCTTTCGCACAACAACCAGTTGGAGATGTTTGATGAAGAGCATGATTGACTGTTAAATATATAAAAGAATACATGAAGATTCTTTGGAGATTGGAAAGGATTATTTATGTGCAAGAATTTGGTTAAGCAAACTAATCTGAAGCACTATCCAGTACCAAGAAAAAAAGAGACATGCAATTCTAGCTCAAAAACAATAATGTCTGCATAAGGTAGCTGTACATTTTTCTAAACACCACTACTTGCTCAAAAATTTCGCCTCAGCTACATGATTACAAGTAGATCGGTAAAACACCTTATCTTGTGCTTTCCTTTGTTTATCTGATATTTCTGCTGCATGTCCCAAATATAGAAATCTACTTTGTTGGGAAATATAGAATTTCTGCAAAAACAATTATACAGCCATTATGTCTTCTTCAATCTCACCGGGGACCTCATTAAACATGAATTGCTCCTGATATTCCATAAGGAATTGCGTTGACCTCTTAATATCCACAAATAATTGGTAAACCCTGCTAACATCCTTGAGTTCAACAAATTTCCCCTTTCGCTTCTGGCAAGCTAATGCAGCTGCTGTGATTAAGTGAATGGCATAGCGCAATGATGTCTCAACCCCTATCTTTGTTAGAAGTTCCTTTGCATCGTCTGACATTTCAACATCTTCTTCTTCACATCTTATATCAAGAATTTGATGCATTTCATCTTCCGTATATGGCTGCGTCGAAATGATGAGCAGGCGGTCCAAGAGATCAATGGGTATACCATGTGGGGACTTGTAATTTGTTCCACGGATTTTTGTGATGCCACGATTTGTTGCAACAACCAATATCGGTGCCATCTCATTTTCTAGAGCACGATTCAAAAATGAGAAACATTCAATGTCAAGCATATGGACTTCGTCAATAAAAAGCACTCCTGGTACAATTTCAGCTTTGCCTTCTTCCCTCCATTCAGCAACTTTACTGTCAATCTGTTCCCTGACTTCGGAACGGATCTCTCCAGTATCTCCTGTAAAGAGGGCCAGAAACCCTTGGGTCCTGAGAATCAAAGAATGGAAGCATTATTGGATTTGCCATGCACTCAAACAATCCCCACCGTTTCTTGCAATAAAAGCTACGACAGCTCATTCCATTTTTTACAATTTAATAAAGCCAAAACTTCAAGATAAGCACAACAACATCTATGCATCCTGCCATTGCATGTAAGTCATGCAAACTTTGTGGTAGATTTATTAGATCTGTTATGCACAAAAACAAACTGCACTGTTTCCAAGATACAAGTTAATGTCAAAGACTGAACCACTAACAAAGGAACCTTCAATATTTAATCTGTTCAGCCAGAGATATCTATTGTACCTCTAAAGAACAAGTACCTTTGAACTCATGGGAAAGTTTGTTAATAGTAAGATATTTCACTATGGACTGGTTGTTAATTAAGTTAACTGTGGCATGTTTAGAAAGGAGTAAGCTAATCTGGTAGGACTCAGCGAGGGTTTTAAGACAACAGTTAAGGAACAAATGATCGAAGCTATGAACCAATATAGTGACCTAAATATTTTATAGAAACAACCAACAAACACACAAAAAACATGAAAAAATATGTGCACAAGGATTTCAAACACACCATGAATGCAATAATATGTTCAAACCAAGTTCAAAAACAATGGAAATCAAGATTTATTGAATACTCAGTTTGCTGCAATCCCAGTAATCATTTACCTTGTAAAATCCATTATCCAATGCAGAAACCTTAGCAGGATATGGACATTAATGTTTCAATCATTTCAATATAGGGTTTCAAATTCTAATTGGAGTTTCAAAATCGCTCTCAAAACTCTATTAATTAAGGGAAGATACAACAATGATGATGTCCCCAGGCGAGTGACTAATCGTACCTCA
>ML861236.1:0-14285 GCA_009831015.1 Picea engelmannii | reverse complement strand
TGAGGTACGATTAGTCACTCGCCTGGGGACATCATCATTGTTGTATCTTCCCTTAATTAATAGAGTTTTGAGAGCGATTTTGAAACTCCAATTAGAATTTGAAACCCTATATTGAAATGATTGAAACATTAATGTCCATATCCTGCTAAGGTTTCTGCATTGGATAATGGATTTTACAAGGTAAATGATTACTGGGATTGCAGCAAACTGAGTATTCAATAAATCTTGATTTCCATTGTTTTTGAACTTGGTTTGAACATATTATTGCATTCATGGTGTGTTTGAAATCCTTGTGCACATATTTTTTCATGTTTTTTGTGTGTTTGTTGGTTGTTTCTATAAAATATTTAGGTCACTATATTGGTTCATAGCTTCGATCATTTGTTCCTTAACTGTTGTCTTAAAACCCTCGCTGAGTCCTACCAGATTAGCTTACTCCTTTCTAAACATGCCACAGTTAACTTAATTAACAACCAGTCCATAGTGAAATATCTTACTATTAACAAACTTTCCCATGAGTTCAAAGGTACTTGTTCTTTAGAGGTACAATAGATATCTCTGGCTGAACAGATTAAATATTGAAGGTTCCTTTGTTAGTGGTTCAGTCTTTGACATTAACTTGTATCTTGGAAACAGTGCAGTTTGTTTTTGTGCATAACAGATCTAATAAATCTACCACAAAGTTTGCATGACTTACATGCAATGGCAGGATGCATAGATGTTGTTGTGCTTATCTTGAAGTTTTGGCTTTATTAAATTGTAAAAAATGGAATGAGCTGTCGTAGCTTTTATTGCAAGAAACGGTGGGGATTGTTTGAGTGCATGGCAAATCCAATAATGCTTCCATTCTTTGATTCTCAGGACCCAAGGGTTTCTGGCCCTCTTTACAGGAGATACTGGAGAGATCCGTTCCGAAGTCAGGGAACAGATTGACAGTAAAGTTGCTGAATGGAGGGAAGAAGGCAAAGCTGAAATTGTACCAGGAGTGCTTTTTATTGACGAAGTCCATATGCTTGACATTGAATGTTTCTCATTTTTGAATCGTGCTCTAGAAAATGAGATGGCACCGATATTGGTTGTTGCAACAAATCGTGGCATCACAAAAATCCGTGGAACAAATTACAAGTCCCCACATGGTATACCCATTGATCTCTTGGACCGCCTGCTCATCATTTCGACGCAGCCATATACGGAAGATGAAATGCATCAAATTCTTGATATAAGATGTGAAGAAGAAGATGTTGAAATGTCAGACGATGCAAAGGAACTTCTAACAAAGATAGGGGTTGAGACATCATTGCGCTATGCCATTCACTTAATCACAGCAGCTGCATTAGCTTGCCAGAAGCGAAAGGGGAAATTTGTTGAACTCAAGGATGTTAGCAGGGTTTACCAATTATTTGTGGATATTAAGAGGTCAACGCAATTCCTTATGGAATATCAGGAGCAATTCATGTTTAATGAGGTCCCCGGTGAGATTGAAGAAGACATAATGGCTGTATAATTGTTTTTGCAGAAATTCTATATTTCCCAACAAAGTAGATTTCTATATTTGGGACATGCAGCAGAAATATCAGATAAACAAAGGAAAGCACAAGATAAGGTGTTTTACCGATCTACTTGTAATCATGTAGCTGAGGCGAAATTTTTGAGCAAGTAGTGGTGTTTAGAAAAATGTACAGCTACCTTATGCAGACATTATTGTTTTTGAGCTAGAATTGCATGTCTCTTTTTTTCTTGGTACTGGATAGTGCTTCAGATTAGTTTGCTTAACCAAATTCTTGCACATAAATAATCCTTTCCAATCTCCAAAGAATCTTCATGTATTCTTTTATATATTTAACAGTCAATCATGCTCTTCATCAAACATCTCCAACTGGTTGTTGTGCGAAAGCCAAAGGTCATGTACATGTGGATTTATGCCTGCATTAACACTGAAAACTAGCAGCATTCTGCATTCTCTGGAACATTGATATATTTATGAATGGTTGCAAATTCCATCATCAATGTCCAAATGGACCTTGTACTTCTCAGCAATAATTTTTTTTTCTATTCATTTCTATTATTACCAAGTATAATTGAAATAATATAATGGTGTGGTTGAGGATAATCCGTTGTTATTTGGATTGGTAGAATCAAGGGCTGATATGTTATCATCAAACATCTCCAACTGGTTGTGGAAAGCCAAAGGTCATGTACATGGGGATTTATGCTTGCATTAACACTGAAAACTAGCAGCATTCTGCATTCTCTGGAACATTGATATGTTCATGAATGGTTGCAAATTCCATTATCAATGTCCAAATGGACCTTGTACTTCTCAGCAATAATATTTTTTTCTATTCATTTCTATTATTACCAAGTAGAATTGAAATAATATAATGGTGTGGTTGAGGATAATCCGTTGTTTTTTGGATTGGTAGAATCAAGGGCTGATATGTTATCATCGTGTGTAAGCTTGCCCATTGTAGAACTCACAGATTGTTTGTTTTAAGATCTATAACCATTAATGAAAAATCAGTTTGGAAGGAGGCTTATTCTTCATTTGGATAAAATCTAAGATGAACTTTTGTTATTTGATAGGTTGGAAAAATGAAAGATTCTATTGTTGGCTGAAGATGTGAATTCTACTAAATATAGATGGATTTCTATTGTGGTCTTCTCTGTGAATTTCAAGCTTTCAATAGGAGTTTGTTCAGACAGTAATGGTAATTTGTTTGGAATAGCAAATAGAAGTTTGAGATTAATGGTGAGAACTATCATCCATGTTCTAGAGAGAGATGGAACTAATCTGACATAACTAAATCTGTTACAGACAAGAAAATGCCAAACTGTAGTAGACATACATTCCAGAATCCAAATAATGGCAACTAAAGTCTATATCAGATAATGTCTGCTAGAATGCCCTCTACAGAAGGTAAAAATTTCTTTAAAATAGTCAAACTACAGCAAAAATGTATGCTAGGTAACAATTGTAATTTACAGCAGACAAACTGAAATCTGCTTACCAGTGGCCGAATTATGACCAACGCACTAAAGGAATTTGTTCCTTGAAAGCTTAAAAACTGTTTTGTTGATCCAGGAAATCTTCTTTACCATAGAGTAGAGGCTGCATTTGAATACATACATAATAAGTGGTGAATACCACCTCTTAATCCATTCACAGGAGCAAATTGACATTCAAAAAGATAAAGGAAATTTGAAGGGTACATCACTTGTAAATTGGAATGAGGGCTCTTGATTTTTGAGTTCTTAAAAATTTCAGCAAGGTGGTTAGAACCTATTAGATTTGTTCTGGAGAATGGCAAAAATTGAATGTGCAATTTTGTAATTAAATATAGGAATGCTAGAACTGACGGAAAGATACGAAATGGATATATCTCAAGACTAAAATGCATTTATAAATAGACTGTAATTAGACCTTATATGTCTATGATCTCAGTGCATTCCATTGAAAAATTGCTGTTATATTACATATATTTTAGACATGTAATGAATGATTGAAAATCACAGTTCAACAATGTTGTAAAACTTTTACGGTTTTCAAAGACTACCAGCTATTCACACTCAATGACTTCCAAATAATACTTATTCCTGATTGAAGAATATCTCCAGTAATACCTGCCTAGAGCTTCAAGACATCTCTGATTAAACACGAGAACACTGAGACTGATGGAAAGCTCTGAAGCGCAGACCAAAGTGGAAATGATATAGAGACAAGATCTTATTAAAGCATATAGGTTGACATTACTCAACTACCTGATCAGCCAATCTTTATAATGTTAATGACAATACACATGAAGAAATACTAGGGCCGACCAGCATTTATACTTGTAATGCTTTCACAGACAATGTAATGTAAGGGAAGCCCTACTTGCATCATATTCAAGGGACAAGAAGAGGAAGGGGGTTTGGTTGCCTTAACATTGAGGGGCAAGGATAAACGGAAGAATGTTACAGCGCCACAGCCCTCAAATGTGCAAAATAAGATATACATGTTAACTTCACCCATACAGATGAAAGTGGACATAATTATAATAAAACAGTCCGTACAAACTTAATCAAATTGTCATATTGTTTACATAATGCGACATTGCCAATCCTCAAATAAAAGGTATGTACAATGTTAACTACCATTGAGTAGAAACATAAGTAAACCATGGTTTTCATTTACCTTCAGCCTTGGTTAAGCATCTTTCTTGTGTAGAGACATAATTTCGCTATTTATATTTCATTTACTGTTGGTGATATTAAACTAAACAAAGCTAATGAAGAATAAATTGAACAAATTATTCACCCTACTGGACATTTAGATTAACAATAATCGCTATACAAATTAATAAAGGCAAATATAACAATGATTAATACACAAAGTAATAATAAAAGAATTCTCACGAGCACATATATGAAGCTTCAATCTAAGTGGATAGTGGTATGAGGGGACAATATCCATGTATTCTTTGGGGATATGATCCATGAACATGAATGTTACAACAATCAAGCTTACAATGCAACATAATACAATGTTAGTACTTACTACTTCTCGGTGTGGGGTTAGTATTAGCCACCATTCCGGATCCATGCTTGATATACATTTTGAGTTTTGTCTCTAAGGCAACTGTTGCTTCTCTCATTATCTATCTTTTCCTAACATTTTTTAGGTTGTCCCTTCTTTTAAACCAAGTGTGGTATCATGTTCTATGTTTCTTGTAATAGTTGTATTTCCCATACTTGTTGAAAGGTTAATATCCATTTCCTTTCCTTTCTCTTAGCTTGGATGAAGAGCTTTGAACTTTCGTTTGAGAGATTTCTTGACACTGCAAACTTTTTTAAGATGTCGATTAAAATGCTTATTATCTTGCAGTTCCAATACATCTTGCCTTATATTTCTAAGATGTCGATTAAAATGCTCATTATCTTGCAGTTCCAATACATCTTGCCTTATATTTCTAAGGCTGCTTTTACATATCCTTTGTATGCTGAGGACTTTGAGTCCTTATGGATGCCCTTATGGTTGAATCCAAGCGAGAAATTAACTAGTCTATTCTCTCTCACTCAAGCATTTGATATGTATGGGTTGAGACAATGACTCCTTAATGTGGGAGTTATAATTCCTTGTGCCTTTGCTTTACTTTTGCTTGTAGTGCTATAGTTGTTGAAATAATGAAGGACGAGGGCATTCTCTCTAAGGGGCTTTAATATTGTAACTACGAAGAATATTTTAATTATATTTGAGTTATTTTAATATAGATCAAATCCCCTTTTGTGGATTGATCATGTTGGGTCTTGTAGAAGACCAAATTCCCTTTTGTGGATTGGTTAAACCATAGTTATATGGTGTTGTTTGTAAAGTCAGCCCCTATGGCTTAATAAAGTGGTTTTTACCACTAGTTGAAGAAGTTGGCCCCACTTGGTGAAAAGACATAACCCTAGCACTTATCAACTAGTATAAATAAGAGAGGATGGTGCCTCATTCCACACTCAATCACTCAACAAGTGTGCATCTTTTGGAGGTAGATGCAATTGCAAGAAGGAGGAGAGAGAGACGCATGCTCAGTGTTGGATTATCTTTAGTATTTTGGTCTTAGTCTTGGCATTATATTGACAATTTATATTAAGGAAGTTTTTGTTGGGTTTTCTCCCCCATGAGGGTTTCCCAGGATAAAATGTTGTGTACCTTGTGATTGTGTTTCTTTTAGTGATCCTATTTATGCTATTATCTTTGAAAAGCATTAAAACTTAACATGGTTTCAGAGCCAAACTGAATAGAGCACCTTTCACTGGGTTTCCAAAAACGTCATTGTTGTTGTACAAGAAAATTAAGGCTTTTTAATGGAAGGGAATTCTTGACTAAAAACCATCTAGGGAAGTGCGCCCTAGCTTAGCAAACTCTTTTGCAGCTTGAGTGCACCTTTTCAGTGGCTAGAGTCTCTGGAAAGTCAAACCCTAGTTTTAAGTACAGAATTGGACTCATTCTTGAAAATAATGACCTAGAAAAATTCATAAAAGAAAATGTACAAGAACCCGAAGAAGAAGCAACCAAAGCAAAGTACAAGAAGGATATGGTTAGGGCCAAAAGAATAATTGCAGATTCCATTAAAGACCACTTGATCCCTCAAGTGTCTTCTAAGAATACTCCAAAAGAGATGTTTGATGCCCTAACCAAAATGTATGAAGAAAATAACATCAACCGGAAGATGAACTTGAGAACCCAACTCAAGAACACAAAGATGTAGAAAGGAGAAATAGTTCATGACTATTTCTCTAGGGTTTCTCAATTCAAGGAACAATTAGAAGCAAGAGTGGCAAACCGAGAAGCCGTACTATTAAGGGATGAAGATCAAGCCTTAGCTGCTCATACAAAAGGAGGAAGGAAAAGGTCTCATTTCCAAAAGGAGACCCATCTTCATAAGGAATCTCACTCCCCAAAGAGATTCACACACTTCCATAAAGAATCTCACCCTCCAAGGAGATTCTAGAAATATCATAAGGGATAAAGAAGAGAAAAAAATTTATTCTCTTATCAATGTTATCATTGTGATAAGATGGGACACATTGCTAAGAATTATCCTGTCAGAAGGGAAGAATACAAGACGATAAATAAAAAAAGACATCATGCCCATGCAATTGAAGATGATGGGCCACCCATAAAGATGACTAAAGAAAAGATTTAAGACTATGTTTTATTCTTTGCCCTCTCAGGATCTGTGACACCTGGAGAGGATACTTGGCTCATAGATAGTGGTGCTTCTAAGCACATGACAGGGCATAGAGACATTCTCTCTAGCCTTACAGAAAATGACTTTCCCCAGAAAGTCTCACTTGGAGATGACTATCGGTAGCCTATCAAAGGAAGATTTAGGAACTCGGATGACAATGAAGGATGTACGGTATGTACCAGGTTTGACAAAGAAATTATTTTCTATCTCAATTTTAGATAAGAAAGGTTTCATGGTTGCATTCATAGATGGTGAAGTGCTTATGTGGCTTAAAGGAAAAACCACAGAAGATGCAATTGTTATTGGAACATAAGAAGGTGGTCTGTATAATTTAAAAGGTCACTCAGATGCAACCTTGACTCACTTCACTGAGAGTCCATGTGAACTTTGGCATAGAAGACTAGCTCACATCAACTACAAAGCCTTACCATATGTAAGCAAGGTAGTTACAGGTTTACTAGAATTCAAGGTTGACCATGAAGGTGTATGCAAGGGATGTGCACAAGGAAAGAATATAAATAATCCTTTTCCAAAGAGCAACAATAAAGCATAAGGAATCTTGGAGCTCATCCACTCAGATGTATGTGGTCCAATGCCATCAACCTCTCTAAGTGGGTATGTATACTATGTGTCATTTATCGATGATTATTCTTGCAAGACTTGGGTTTACTTCTTGAAATCAAAAGATGAAGTACTTGGAAAGTTCAAGGAATTCAAAGCCTTAGTAGAAAATATCTCCAAAAGAAAAATCAAGATACTCAGGTCAGATAACGGAGGAGAATACACCTCAAAATCATTTGGAAGATTTTGCAGAGATGTCGGGATTAAGAGGGAGCTCACCACTCCTTATAATCCTCAACATAATGGTGTAACAGAAACAAAGAATAGAACAATAATGGAAGCAATGAAGACCATGATCCACGATCAAGATCTTCCAATGCACTTATGGGCTGAAGCAACAAGAACAATAGTTTATGTCCAAAACAGATTATCCCATAGTGCACTTGGATTCAAAACCCTCGAAGAAATGTTCTTCGGAAAGAAACCATAAGTAAGCCATCTCAAGATATTTCGCTGTCCAGTGTTTGTACACATTCCGAAAGAAAGGAGAACTAAGCTGGATCCTTCAGGAAAGAAGGGAATAATTTTTGGATACTGTGAGGTCTCTAAGGTCCTTAGAATTTACATACCAGGTTATCATCATATTGACATCAATAGAGATGTAACCTTTGATGAAGATGAAACACTCAAAAGATCAAAGAAATGCCAACTTGAAGAAGTATATGAAGAACTTGTAGCTCCCATAGTTGCAGAACTTGTGAAGGAAGTTACAATTATCCCTGATGATGAGATTCCAAAAGATCATGATATGATAGAATCTCAAGAACCTCCCTAGATGATGATCTCTCACAAGATAAAGCCATCTTGCGAAAGAGAACTTATTCAAGATGGAGAGAAGTATGGTGCCCCAGAAGGAACCATGAGACAAAGCAAGAAGCCTAAGCCATTCTCAATTTATATGGTCTTGATTTGTGATCTCATAGAGAAGGAACCTACTTGCTTTGAAGAAGCCATTCAGAAGAAAGAATGGGTGGATGCCATGATGGAAGAATACCAATCCATTATAAAGAATGATGTATGGGAAATAGTTCTCAAACCAAAAACAAAAGATGTGGTGTCTTCCAAATGGATATACAAGATAAAACATGATGCAGACGGAAGTATTGAAAAACATAAAACAAAATTTGTAGCTCGTTGCTTTTATCAAAAGGAAGGCATTGATTATGAAGAGACGTTTTCTCATGTAGCCAGATACACTTCTATCAGAACAATCATAGCTCTTGCAGCCAAAATGAAGTGGAATTTACACCAAATGGATGTGAAAACAACCTTCTAAAATGGTGTTATTGAAGAAGTGTATATAGAACAACCACAAGGGTTTGAAGTTCAAGATATAAAGACTCATGTATGCAGATTGAATAAAGATCTTTACGGGTTAAAGAAAGCTCCTAGAGCTTGGTATGGCATAATCGTTAGTTGCTTGACGAGCTTGGGATTTACCAAGAGTAAAGATGATTCTAACCTTTACTTCAAGGTTATGAATGATGAGCCAGTTATATTGCTGCTGTTTGTCAATGACTTATTCTTAATTAGAGAAGAAAATCTCATCATGGATTGTAAGAAGAAGCTCGCTGCATAGTTTGAGATGAAATACCTATGCCTGATGCAATATTTCTTAGGTCTTGAAGTTTGGCAGAGCCTAGAGAAGATCTTCCTTAACCAAGGGAAGTATGTAGTTGAAATACTGAATAGGTTTGACATGTTGGAATGTAAAGCCATGAACACACTCATGGAAACAAAGTTGAAGCTCCTGGTAGACACTTCAAAAAAATTGGTTGATTGCGTTCAAAAATATTATTGGTTCGTTGATGTATTTGACGAATACCAAGCCAGATATATTTTTGCTGTGAACACCTTGAGTCTATATCTGGTAGAACCCATACGTGTTCACCTTGTAGCTGCAAAACATGTGATGAGATACCTTAAGGGTACGTTGGAATATGGTCTCTGTTATACTAGAGATCATGATTTCAGACGATATGGATATATTGATTCAGATTGGGCTAGAAGTGTTTATGATAGAAAAAGCACTTTAGGATGTTGTTTTGGTCTGGGGTCAGCCATGACTTCATGGCAGAGCAGTAAACAATCCAATATTTCTCTCAGCACGACATAAGCAGAATACATTGCAGCATGTTCCGCTAGTTGTGAAGCCATATGGCTTCAGAAGTTGTTGACAAGTCTATTCAATCTGGAGATGGAAGCCACCATGATTCTAGGTGATAGCCAGAGTTGCATAAAGATGATAGAGAACCTTGTGTTCCATGGCAAGTCGAAGCACATAGAAATCTGGTATCACTATATTCGTGATATGGTGTAGAGGGGAGATATAAAGCTCCAATATGTTGGCACAAATGAGCAGGTTGCAGATGTGTTGACCAAGCCTTTGTCTCGTGTGATGTTTGAGAACTTCCAAGACAAACTTGGTGTTGTCTGAAAGGACCTCCCTCGAAAGGGGGAGTGATGTTGATAATACTATAGTTTCCTGACCAACAACAGGTAGCTCCGTTAGGATTTTATATCCTAGGGGATTGATCATCCCTGGGCAGTTCCCGAAGGTCAGGTAAGGACGGTCTGTCAGAGTACCTATGCATGCATATGCCAGCTGTGGTTAATAATGGTAGCTTCGTTAGGATTTTATATCATAGGGAATCTTATGATTCCTCGACGGATCCTGAAGGTCCGGTAAGGACAGTCTGTTAGAGTACCACGTGGTAGCTCCATTAGGATTTTATATCCAAAGGAATCTTATGATTCCTGGGCAGATCTCAAAGGTCTGGTAAGGATGGTTTGTCAGAGTACCACAAAATGTTGTTGTTTCACCTGCCTCATTCTGTTGCCATATGATGATGATGTTGATATCTCAGCCTCGTGCTGATGATGTTATTGTTCCAACCTCATGCTGTTGTTGATGATGTTGTATCAACCTCGTGTTGTTGATGATGTTGTATTATTTTTATACTAATTGATGTTGATGCAGATGATGCTACTCCAACTTCATGCTATGAACGATGATGATATTGATGATGAGAAAAAATTTCGATGATTTATAGATGTGCCAGTCAATGTTTCAAATGTTGATGATGATGCTGCCCTCTCTTTCTCTTGATGATTTTGTATTGGGTTATGTCAGTAGAATTCCTTTCTTGCTAAGGGGGAGTGTTGAAAAATTGTAAATGTGGAGAATATTCTAATTATATTTGAGTTAGTTTTATATAGATAAAATCCCCTTTTGTGGATTGATTATGTCGAGTCTTGTATAAGACCAAATCCCCTTTTGTGGATTGGCCAAACCATAGTTATATGGTATTGTTTGTAAAGTCGGCCCCTAGGGCTTAATAAAGTGGTTTTAACCACTACTTGAAGAAGTCGGCCCCACTTTGTGAAAATACATAACCCTAGTGCCTATCATCTAGTATAAATAAGAGAGGATGGTGCCTCATTCCCACACTCACTCAGTCACTCAACAAGGCGCATCTTTTGGAGGTAGCTGCAATTGCAAGGAGGAGAGAGAGGCACATGCTCAGTGTTGGATTATCTTTAGTATTGGTCTTAGTCTTGACAATCTATATTAAAGAAGTTTTTGCTGGGTTTTCTCCCCCATGAGGGTTAACCGGGATAAAATGTTGTGTACCTTGCGATTGTGTTTCTTTCAGTGATCCTATTTATGTTATTATATTTGAAAAATATTAAAACTTAACATGGTTTTATAGCTAAATTGAATAGATCACCTTTCACTGGGTATCCAAAAACGTCACTATTGTCGTACAAGAAAATTATGGATTTTTATTGGAAGGGAATTTCTGACTAAAAACCATCTAGGGAAGTGAAGAACATAAAATTTAAAGAGTAGTCTAGAAAGAGCATAATTTCCTCTACAAATTTCATCAATGCATCACAAGTAGGAGGTGTAACCACATTCAATGAAAATCTAATATCCCATACAATACTCTTGCCATTATGTGGATTTAATAGGAATGAACTTTAACAAGCATTGCCAATTTTTTTTTTCTTCATATTGGCTACAAGTCCACAAATATTCCCAAATAAGTGGCACTATACCAACACTCATAGTAACTCATGTAGGTGCAAAAGGAAAAAGACAAAACTGTTTCCAACAATGTGAAATAATACATTCTTCATAGAAAAAAAGGTGTTTCAACTAGTATTATGGAAGAAGTACTCGAGTTAAAAACTCACAACTCACCAAACCTTTGATTTATTTTCATTCTCTCACAACTTACCACAAATTTACAATGCAAAACAATTTAAGTAAGAGGTAGGTATCAAAGAGATTGAACTAATTTTGGATGATTGTGAATCAACAATTGAAAACTATAGAAAAAAATTACAATTGACATTTCTTTATAACCCATCTTCATTGCAGCCCCCCATTTGGAATTTTTCTTTCAATGCTGGGATCTAGTGAAAGATATTGAAATAACAAGATATTTTCAGTAGAAGGATACCTCTGAGAAAGCTTAATAATAAGGGCTTGACAATATTATCCCCTAATTGTGCTTTGTTGCTCCTTCATGTTGATGTTTGAATCTGTTAAAACTGAAACGACAAGCTCACAAGGATACAAATCCCTCAACGTTTTTATAGAGGTGGTACTCTTTAAATTCTTCAAATATTTTCTTTTAAATGTTAATGAAATAATGTAGGATGTTGCTTTAGAGAAAAACCCAAAACTTTATCGCTCAACAAAAATTAAAATTGCATAAAATATAAATGTTCTAGAAAAACGAACAAGGAACATTAAACATCACATTTGCTAGAAGTAAATAAGTTGCAAAAAATAACATAAACTCTCACATCCACCACATTTTTTAATATTTTTTTTTCACATTCAAAAATAAAAGGAATATTGTCCAACACATAAGAGAACTTTGAAAGAGTATTACTTATTAATATCAAAAAGAGAATTTGATAAGATGATTTCAAATATCTTATACTCAAAACTCAGAGTTATAAAATGCAGTCAAAACCAACTCCAAAATAGTTCTCTGGGATTTCTAAAAAATGATAAGGTCTTTTACAATTCTTAGAAATTTAAAAGGAATTTGTCCATAAAAGGACTGGGATTGGGGCTCACGTGGACCATGGAATATTTACAAGAAAGCTGAAGAAGAGAATGTAAGTTGGGGACATAGCACGGACAACAAGATATGGACAAAAGAAGAAAATAAGTTATCAAAATTCAATTATATCTTTCTAACCAAAGAAAAAATACAACTGGATGAATTCTAAAAATTATAGAAAGGTGTGATCAGTATGGGCATATTGTGATTGAGTCTCTCCATTTTCATTTTTGATGCACCTTTTGTATCCTTGTTTGTTGCGATTGTATTACAGTTATTAACTGCTTCCATTGGAGTTTCATAAATTTTGATTATAGACTTGTTTAACCATTCTTGAATATATTCTCTTAACAGAGCAATGGTCACTTCTTGCTTGACTTTGATATTCAATAATTCACCTTCAATTTCTCTAAGGTCAATTGATAAATTTTCTAATGTGGTCTCAATATCTTCATTTGTATTTGTTTGTTCCACAAACCAACTATCAATATCATCATAAGTATATTCCACCATAATATCCAATTTTTCTGTTGATAATATTTTCAAAGTTTCAACTTTTTCCTCAAATTGTTGTCTAGTCATGAGCATTGATTTTGATATCAAATTTGGATTTGACACTTCAATAGTAGCACCTGCAATATTTAACCCAATCTCTTTTGAATACGCCTCCGTCTTTTTATGTGATAATTCATTAATTTCATTTAATAATCCTCTTAATGTATTAATGCTTTGAATCCAACATGCTTTTAATTGCTTTATACGGCTTTGAGAACGAAAATATTCTTGTTTTCTTCTTTGTTTTGTTATTGCCAAGAATTTTGCAGTAAACAAAGCAACTCCACATGTAAATAATTCTTCATCATTTGTTAGGTCTATATTCAAATATTCTTTGGTATTTTGTATTCTAAGACCGATAGAAGTTTTTTTTTTGCTAAGTCCCATATATCTAAACTAAGTGACATTATTTTCTTTATATTTCCTTCCACAAAATGTCGAGTGACATTAAGTAAGCTTGAAAATCCTTTCAATATTAGACATGACTAAGGGGTTCTATGAAAGACTCTGCCATGCTGGACCATGGCAACATGAGTGGCTAATATAGGTGGAGGCATAAAAGTTGCTTCCAATTCTCTGATTCTTTCTTTAAGCCTTGAATTTTCCTCTTCCATGTCAATTATGGAGACATCCAATGCATCTCTTGTAACCTTGTGGATCAAAGATAATTTTGATGGACGCATATCTCTGAGATCAATGGTAGACTGAGATTTTCCCTTTTTATTCTTCAAATTTCTTTCAAAATTGAACTTCTTGGAAGATTTATCAAACAACACACTTTGTACATAAAAAGTTTCTTCATCAGAAAAAATTTCATCCTGGATAGCAAGTTGAACAACACAATGTATATTCTCTTGTATCTGCTCTTCTTCATCAGGAAACTACATATTTTCAATATCAACATCTAAATCCATGTCTTCAATAGAAATATTGATTTCAGGTATGTTTTGTTCTTCCCCTTCTTGTTGAGAATTGGCTCTTTTTCTTTTTACTTTCAATTTATGAGGGTTTTCCAAATTTCCTCGAGGAGGTTTTTTTTCTCCATTGTCACTTGGATTATTATTTGAGGATTTTCTTTGTTGAGTCATTGTAGGATGAGAATTTATTTTTGGAAAAACACTTCTATGAGAAACAATAGGAGATTGTACATCTCTTTCACCTCATGATCTTCATCTTTGCTTGTAATGTTTTGTAGTACTTACATTAGTCTCTTTGCTTGTAATTTTTTCTTAATACCCTGAATAGGAGGGTAATGAATACATCCTTCTTCTTCTCCAATTACAAGGGTATTATCCAATGCAGGACT
>ML861235.1:0-24067 GCA_009831015.1 Picea engelmannii | reverse complement strand
GTAGGCAAATCAAATTCTGAGTCAGATCTGAACTAGCAAATATTTCTGGACATGTATAGAAGATAGATCTATGCTTTAAACAATTCTGAGTAAGCAAAACAAGATCTGAGTCAGACCTGAACAGTAGATATAAATCTGGACATGTATAGTAGATAGATCTATGCTTTAAACAATTATGAGTAACCAAAACAAGATCTTAGTCAGATCTGAACAATAGATATAAATCTGGACATGTATAGTAGATAGATCTATGCTAGGTAAACATTTATGAGCTTGTTCAATAGATAAATCTGAGCTAGACAATAATATCAAAATATGCTAGTCGATATATCTAAGCAATGCAAGAACTGTAAACAGCAACTTACCTCTTGATGACCTTACCTCTGTATAAAGGAGAAGAGCATAGCACACCTGAGAGATAATAAGCCACTGAAGTATGCTCAAATAAGTCTATGTGTCATGGATCTGCCTCAAGGGTCAGATCTCTATCTAGAGAATTATAGGACAGTGAAGCCACCAAAGGAGAACCTCTCACAAAGCAACCCCACACAAAAAAATTATGGAAGTGAAACCCCAGTTCCAGTCATACACATTCAGGGAGAGAGGGGATGGCTACCTAGGAAGAAGGTTTAGCAACCCAACTAGGGTGGCGCGGTCTTCAAGGAATTAGATCTGCACAAGAAGAAGGTGACGACAATCTCCTTGAGGGTTTTGCTGGCTTAAAAAGGAGGGTCGACTGGCAACAACAGTGATCAAGGATGAGGACGATAACTCCAAGTAATTTGAAACAGCAAACAAGGAAGCCTCAACTCAACAACCCTTAGTACAGAAAAACTACCTGGCAGCTCTAGTGAGAAAGGGACCTTTAGCACATCAATAGCACAAGGACCTGTCAACAATGAAGGCTGAACAAAACTGATTAAAGGGGGGGTGCAGCTCAAAGAGAGAAAAGCTAAGAACAATTTGCCACACTTAGGAGAGAGGAGTGAGTGTTCGAGAATAATGAAGGGGGAGGGTTCTTATTTATACTTTTAGGCTAGGGTTATGCTAATAAAAAATATAATTAAAATAACATATTTAATTAATATAAATATTAATTAAATGTGTTATAATTAAACTTTAATTAATATTTTTCATATTAACCCCTAAAACAAGAATACAAACCCCCAATCAAATTCAAGCTCAAAAACCAAGTGTGGTGGTTTAAGAGAGGTTTACTTAGTGGCAATCACATGTCCATTTAATTCTCAAGGTGACCAATTAACTTTAACATCGCTGCATAGGGGTTACATCCCACAATGTGGTCATGCTCATCTTCATCATTTAGGGAGAGAGTAAGAGGATCACATACAAACAAATCTTGGTATTACACCAAGATCTACCTGATCAAAGATCAGGTTGCCCTAGAACAAATCTAGGGTCTTAACCACCAAAGTACAAGACCAAGGATCAACCCATGCTTTAGACATGGGTACCCTAGAACACATCTAGGGGCCCTAGACATATTTAGGGACTTATATTGTTTGGTCGTAGACCAAGAACCCCAATCATCTACTGGGGGCCCTCACAAGGATCTTTTCTGCTTGGTCCCAAACCAAGAACCCCAATCATCTACTGGGGGCCCTCACAAGGGTCTTTTGTGCTTGGTCCCAGACAAAGAACCCCAATCATCTACTGGGGGCCCTCACAAGGGTCTTTTCTGCTTGGTCCCAGACCAAGAACCCCAGTCATCTACTGGAGGCCCTCACAAGGGTCTTTTTCCATGGCTCTAACTGCTTGGTCCCAAACCAAGAACCCCAGGTGAGTACTAGGGGCCCTAGTCCACAACTAGGGTTTTAAGTCATCCTCCAGGGAGAATGGCTCTTGCAGCTGCATTAAATTCAACAAGACCACCACGCATCCCCTCAACCTACTAGCTCATGCCACCCTCCTACTCTCATCGCCTCATCCGAAGTAATTGCATTGCCCAACAGTCTAAAGCCGAGATCATTCCACCTAACAATCGTCTTGAGCAATCTTTGGTCATGATTCTTCGAAGGCACCTCATACTCGCATGGTACATCCTTTCCTGCTTGCATTCCATCATGGCTCATCTCTCCATTGTGTCTCGCATTACCTGTTATCACTGCCCTCATAATGGCACCACCCTTCTTTTTACATTTCGTCTCTCGGTGCTTACTTCCCTACTCCTAGCACTTGCATCCATCAATTTTCCCTCCTGTTCTTATCCTTCCCCCTCTGCAATTTGACCTTATTGTCGATCCCTTGCTCCCCCCTTTCCTCGTTGAATAGCCTCATCACTGTGATACCAATGACTCGTGGAAGCCGTTCAAGACTGGCTCATGGTGGTTCCTCTCGTAGACAACGAGGTCATTCTAATCCTCATCTAGTCACTACAACTGAAGAATCTTTGGATTCTTACCTTGCCCATACTCCTCCACACATTCAGGCCAAAATTGATTTAGACAAGACCGATGTCCAAGTTTTACGACGCTTCGTATCTGATGATGAGGTGCTGGACACTATAGGCTCGTGGGTACCGAACACAAGTAACACGAGGTCGAGAGTTTCCCAATATCTAAAGACTGGTTATTTACTGGCATTTGAAGCTTCTGCTCGATCGCGTCATGGCGGATAAAAAGGGCAACAAACAAGAAATCCTCCTCCAATTCGATGAAATCCAAGGACAGCTCCAACTTCATGACCACAAACTGAACCTATTAAACACCTGGTGGACATGGATCTCTGTCAATTTACTCTGTCCCAGACCCAAGTGCCTCCGAATGACGGCCAACCCTCTGCATAATTGTCATGGTTTTTTTTTTTGTTTTTTGTATCTGCTGTTCAGTCTGGGAGGTTTTGGGCTCTTAACCCAACTCCACAAATGTCAAAACAGAGAAAATTTGCAGATAGTTTTTGTTTTAGGCATAGCCAAAAGTTTTCCTTTCAGTTATAGTCTTATACTCAGTCATATACAGTCTTTCAGTTTTAAAAGACGGTTCTGTCATACCACAATTAACAGCTTGATGCATTGCTGTTGGTCTGGTTTCCTCAGTGGCAGGCCAGCAGCAGGATTTTTGTACATTTTCACCATGGCAATATAAGACTCAGGATTATTAACAAAAAAAAAAAAACCTTTATGGTGCTCCAAATTTTTCTGCCACAATGCATAATCATCCATCTTTCTCCCAAGATGACTCATTTCCATTGAAGAGGGCTGACAATAAGGCACTGCATGAGTCCCTCTACAAAACTCTGGGTTGGCTGCAGGGTGAAACCAGAGTCGTCTGTCAAAAGAAATTTAAGCAGTGGTTCTCCATCAGATAGTTGAATCTAATCAGCTCTTATGATAGAGCAGCTTCCAGGAGAATTCCTAGTTTGTCAACAGCAATAACATACAAATAGTGGGGAAGAGGGAACCATTACCTAAGAGAAATTTGAAGCAGAATTACCTTCAACAAAATCCCTTTAGCACAAATGTAAAGAATTAGAGAAAAGTATGGTGATGGAAGCAAAACGTGTAAGATCCTTTCCTAATTTGAGGTTCATTATACACTTTTCTTCAACCTAAGGAAGCAAATGTGTAGGATCCTTGAAAGAAACGACAGCCATCCACAAAACCCAGATAATTTAAACCTCTAGCATTTTTAATGTTTCTCAACATAAATTTAGACATTTTCAAATCTAATTGTCACGTTTTTTACTCACAATCTAGAACTTGATCTGCAGATATTTAAAACCAGATTATAAATATTTTGACCCGGCACCTCGCAAAGCATGAAATTATGGAACAAAAATATGATACAAGAATTGTCACTATATTGTCATAAGCTGCATTCAGGCTAATTGTTGAGAATAGTTCCAAGCTGCTCAACAAATAGCTTCGTTGTCATGTTTTCCTACAATGGAAATGCACAAAACTCCAAGAGTTTTTAAGGATTTAGCATTTTATATTATTCTATGAACATGAATTTTAATATTTTCACAAGCAGAATATTTTACATAGCTATCACCCCCACACGTTCAAAGTTGAACTGCACATTTAAGCCAGGTTCTAAATATTTCTGCCCAGCACGTCATTCAGCATGAATTTTGGTGGAACAAAACAATGATACAAGTTTTTTTCATTATACCAGCATAAACTCACCTGGATTCAGACTGATAGTAGACTATAGTTTCAAGCTGCTCGAGCATATACGTCCTTTACTTCTTTTCCTACATCAACTCCCATGTCTCTAACTGCACAGAATAACATGATAACCACTTTACCATCTTATGCTCTATCTCTGATTTGCTCATCTCAGATCTATTGGCAGTTTTGTGGATGACTGAATAAAGCCCCCATCCCTGTATGAACAAAAATGGTGAAAATTAGAACAAATATACTTTTATGCCTCTGCAAAAACAGTGTTAAAACTGCACACATCAACAGTGATGAAATTAGTTTTAATAGCAAACTATTTAAGGATTAAAGTGATTTAGCAAGATCAGTGTTATCGGGACCAAACCAATTGACCCCAAAAACCAGAACTAAACCTGAGCCAGTACAAAAACCAGAAAAAACTGGTCCACCAAAAAATACATAAAATGTTCAGATTTTGATACATACATACATATATCTTCATGCACATTCATGTAAATCAAAACCATTAAACACCAAATATGCAAAGTTTTTAGCATTGTAAGGGTGAATATAGCAGAATAGCACCAAGTGAAATACATATCTGAAGTAAATACATTAACATTGAGGCTCCAAATGACCTACAGAGTCCAAAAATAATCATACTAAAGTCTACAATCAAATCAAACTACATAATCATCCAAGTCTAGATCCTCTACATTCTCAGCATGGATATGCTCAGCATCTTAAATCGATGCCCTCGAAGGTCCAACATCAATGTCCATATTGTGTGGCAATGGAAGCAGCTGCAAGTCACCCAAGATAATTCCATTCACAATAGAAGGGTGGCATCATTAAATAGATCAAAATTAGGTTTTAGGGTGGTTGTAGGGTTTTAATTTTTTGTGTTTTTAATTTTATTTGTCTTTTTTGGGGGGGAAGATGTGCATCAGTACGAAACTGATCAAACCAGTCAGTTCTGACCAGTTCAAGTCCTCACCAGATCAGACCAGTTCAAGACAAACCTGTGAATTCCAGTTTGGGAGGCCACTTCTGGCTAGAAACCTCCCAAAACGAGCCCAACTGGCCAGTTTTACTGGTTCCAGTTCAGTTATGATAACATTGAACAAGATATGCTATTACAAATCTTCCTTCTAAAATATCCATTATATAAACGGTTTCATCTCCACCTTGATCAGAACAAGCTGGTGTACTAGAGACAAGTGATTATAGATGTCCTGTACCCACTTATTAAAACATACACATTCCAGCCAATCTATAGATTCCATAGTGCAGCTGGCAGAGATAGAGTCCATGCTCTGTTCTTCACAGAAATCGGAAAACAGATTACAGCTATAACATTCCAAAAATAAAAGAGAGGATGCTGTATATTTCATTAATTTCAATGAAAAGGAACATACAAAAGATGATAAATGTAACTATAACTGGCAGGTGAAGCCACACATACAGAGAGTGGCATGGCACCAAATGGTTAATAGGCACTGTCATCCAAATGAAGGACAATTAAACCACAAAAATTGCACAATATAGCACTAACCCACTAAACAATAAACCAGAAATCTAAAATCCATTTAATAGAGAAGACTTGGCATGTATAGTTGTCTGCATAAAAACCCAGAAAGCAAACGGGCATGCTTGTAAGATGTTTAAAGGTCATGGATAAGTAATTGTGTTGTGCACAAATGGAACAAGTCACCATCGAGAAGCAAAGAGATGGAAGGGAACAAGGCAGCACGTAAGCCTGTATTTATGAATAGGACAGTTTGTATGAGTAGGGTGATCTGTATATGCCCTGTATTGGCAGAACAATAGACTATATGGAATGTGAAACTCTCTGGATGTACCTGTAACCCTCAGAAATAGAGATTTACTATATAAAAGAAATCAGGTATCAAAAGGAAGTACACTCGCATAATTAAAAAAAAAATAGGCCTGCTATTGAAGGAGTTCAAAAAATAATGAGTCAATTACAAGATTAATATTCCATTGCAACCTGAATATTGAAGTTATTAGCAGGTACAGAAGACGACCAAATTTGCATCCTAAGTAGGTTATAACAGTCAGAGTGCACAGCATCTGTCAAGCACGTGACATATGATTCATAAGAAGTGGGCTATCACAAACTGCTCACCTTCCTATAAAGCACTTTATAAAAAAAAGCATAAATTGTGACAATAAAGCAAAGAAGATTGATGTATGAGAATTCTAAAAGATGTTTGAAGCTATGCCATTGTGATTCCTCTTCTCATTTATTAAATTTAAAAACAAAAAAAAATCAAAGTTGTCAAGCGCACTGTCAAATACATCATGTAAACCATATTAAGATAATTCCCAAGGCCTCTCCAGCTAAGTCACATGATAATCTAAGTTATTTACAAATTCTAAGAGACTCACCAAAACCAACATAAAAATGTTGTTGCTGCAGTCTCCAACAAATACTCATTCTCAGCATTACACTATGTTCCTTTTATAATAAGTATCAGATTGCCAAACAGGGGTTCTAAATTCTAACAATTTTTATCCATAGTATGCATACAAAAGAATATATTCTTCCAATGAAACATTCCTATTAGCTTCCCAGCAGTTCATTTCATGCTGAATTTGAGACATTGTCAAATTTTGTAGTAGTCAATTAATAGAATGAATCGCATCTAAAATATCACAAGGAGATGATTTCAAATTCCTAGATGATAGAAACCTTATAGATGGCTGTATGCCAAAATAAGTGGTTCTGGCAACACCAATCAGACCATAAAACTACAAGGAAAAGATATGCACCAGAACAAGCGACTCGAGCAAGGTTGATTCATCTTGTAAAAATAGTACCAAACTAAGAAGAATGATCTTGCTTCAGTCTCCTGTAAACAATTAGTCAGTAAAATGATACAGCTAATTTCACATGGGAACTATAGTCTCTCTGAGATTCTCAACATGAAAGAATTAATCGCAGTTACATCCAGTCTGATCCAAGATGACTCAAATGCATCATGTGTGTAATTAACACCAAGCTCTTGTGCTACAGTGCAGAAGGCAAGCCCAAACCTATTACCATGTTGAGCCCCAAGTCTGGGCCTGTTGGCCACACCAACCACCAAAACCATTTTGGTGCCAGGAATAAGAGATGCACATATCATAGGTTTCATTTTTGCACCTTTTTCTCTCAAAGCATCCATAAGAAAATAACAAAACTTGATAAGAGCCTGCGGATAAGCTAACAGTTCTATATCTGCTCCATCCTCAAGTTTCACCCACCTAAAACCTCGAGCACTCTTTATAAATCCATTTCTTGTTATTGCCAGGCTGCCCTGCCGCTGAGTAGCACACTGAACCTTGATGGCAAGTTGCATCCCTTTTTGCAATTCATCCAGGCCATTCAAGGACAGTGCAGAATATGCATTCCAGAACTGTTCTGCCCAAGAATCTTTGGCATTCGTCCAAGATTCTAGCAAAGCTGTGACACCATACACAACATCTGCTGCTGAGACCTTTGAGCTATATCCATGAAGCCTTTGAAAGCTTCTGTAGTAAAATTCATTGAGGCCATATTCTGGCATAAACCTCTCAAACTCATCCTTCATTCTTCGCTTCATCTCATTGCTCATGTATTGAAATTTCTGTTGGCACTCAACAAGTGCAATGCCCATCTTGGCCAAAAGCAGCTTTAGTTTCTTCAATCCATTGTCACTCCAAGTCTTCAATTTTGTGGCAACATAGGACGAGCACAGCATTGAATCAAAAAGAGTCCACTCTCTCAACAGCATAAGGCGTGGTTCATCTTCATAGGAAATTCTAGACACATCAGGAACTCTAACCTTGGTGCCATCCTTAAGTGTTACCGATGTGATCATCTCTAAATTCCCCGCACTATTTACATGTTGCTCAAGCTCCATCACCCCAGCCTGGTACCTCTCATTTGTGAGCCTCTCGTGAACAAACTGATCAGTCAAAGATACACATGCTAACCAAAGCAATTCATTGGTGTTCTTGTGCAGAGCATGAGCTGTATCAAACATCAAGCACCCAGAAGGCCTGCCATGATATGTACCTAATCTGTAATACTCTGCCTTCAACTTTTTTACAGCTTTCATTGGATCTACATCATCATCTTCATCATCCAACCTTCTCTTCTTTCTTTTTCTAGCTTCTTCATCATCAGTATCACTGTCATCACTGTCAGACTCTATCATTATTTCATCATCAGTATCCAAATCCATTACATTCGCCAATTCAGTAACATCAAAATCATAAGCCATATCAGCCTGGTTCTCATCTTCACGTGTATAGAGTACACACACCTGCTGATTTTGGTCACTCAAATTGTGCAGATGAATCGGACGATGACTATCTACAACAAAAACCTGTACCTTAGGACCCAACTTCAACAACCTCCTCAGATCCTTAGAGCATCCCCAATTGATCAGCAGCACAGTCAGGGCCCGGTCATCTGACTGGAGATTACGGCCTGCAATTCCATCCATGTCACCGAAGCCAGACACTGGATAGCATGAATACCTTAGGGAATCCGATGCCAGAATGTGAGTGGCTATCTTAAGTGCACAAAGAGAATCGGTATCAGTTGCTGATGGAAAAATCAATACAGGAGAAGAGGAGGAAGCATGTGCAGCATTCCGCAGGCGAGTGTAAAAGCTCACTACACTGTACTCTCTCACCATGATTTTCTCCAAAGCTTCTGAGAAATGGTTGTGTTTGATTTTCAGGCATCCACCAGTGTCGAAATAACTGCACCCTTGATGGCTTCCCCAGAGACACGAGAACCCAAATGAAAGCAGCCCCGATCTTGCTTCTAAACATACCCTCCCAAAGTATTTTTGTATGAATAATGCCCCAGCAAATCGTAATGCAAATTGCAAAGTCTACTCCTTTACTGCATCCATCTTTAGGGTTTCCGCAACTTCAAACCCTCCAAACCCCAAGTCAACGAAATAAGCCTTCAGCTCATCACCTTCATCCATAACTACCATATTCAACCAAATGGGTTCTTTTTCCTTCAATATACAGGCAAAATGCCTTCGCCATTAAAGCCGAAATTCGCCGAACCTCTTTTCAAAATCATTTTAACCGATCTGTGCAGATCGGCACCGCGGATCTAAGCCCCTTCGCAGGCATTACTCTCTGGCACGAGATTTAGCCTTCAGACGACTGAAACCCTGGAGAGAAATCCTAAACCTGCTTCTCACAGCAAACCTAAAGGCCTTCTTGAGGCAGCATCAACTCCTTCCTTACTGCCCAAGCTCTTCACAGTCCCACAGTTCACAGCTCCAGAACTTTTCTCATTCCAGGGCTTGTCTTAACCCAAACGAGAGCATAAATCTGAAAATTACTTTCAATCCAAGTTCAAGAACGCACAGAAAAGCTTACCTGCGTCAGAGAAATCACAGAAACGAAGCCTTCACAGTGGATTTGAGATCATTCCTTCAGATCGAGACTGGGGAGCACCATGAACACGAAGCGTGAAGTGGGTCCAAAGATCCGAACTCTGTACTTTAGTGGAGCAGTGGTCATGGAGGATGTAATGTGTCGAAGAAATCGTGTAGTATAACTGAATTTTGGTGTATTTCATGGAGAACTGAAATATGAATTTTGAAATTTGAAATAGATGATACAAATGGGAGGGAAGGGAGGACAGTAGTCAAATTTTGAAATTCGAATAAGCCCGGGCATTTCAGAGAAGGGCGCCGACTTCAAAATCTATCCACTTTTCTTTAGAATTTTTTAGGCTTCGGGTGTGACTTGACTTTTTAAAAATATGTGATTTTTAAACCTGGACATTTCGTTCATGGAGAAAATACCGGGGCATGTTTGTGCTAAAAGATGAGAGTGTGGAGATGTTATGGCTGTGTTTTGTCTTTATGAGATTTATTACTGGTACTGGTAATTTGGTGATGAAATTCCATTTGATGTGATTTATGATCGGTAATTTGGGGATCAAATTTAATTTTTAATAATAAGTAGTTTTGTGGGTATTTATCATAATTATTTTTATTTATAATGAATGTTAAGGAGGGGATTAGATTATTAAAATCAAAATTTAAAAAAAAAAATTGAAAATAGTAATTATGTAAATAATAAATAAAATAAAAAAAAAAATTGATCAATATAATTTATTATGATTTTGAAATATAAGTTTATAATCATGGTATTTACATTCAAACATTGAAATTGAAATATGAATATGTTGATAACTTGTTTGTTCACTATGTTCTTTTGTTGGCCTTTGGCTAATCCAATTCAAATGGCAAGTTATAAATATCAAACATAAATGAGTGATGTTGATGGGTTAATTTCATGATGAGTGGTTGATACCAAGTTAGTGTAGTGGTGATGCTTAATGTGTGCTTGTTATGTGCAGGTAGCAGGTCATGGAAGTGTGAGAAAGCTTGCAACGGGTGTTTGAGAGAGCAACGAGGGTGTGAGGGTGTGAGAATGGAAAATCAAGCTCGCAGATAGTATAGGGTTATGGTTTAGGGTAGAATAGGTTTAGTAGGGGGCGTCGTGGGTTTTGATTTTAGATTTTTTTTTTTAATTTAAATGTAAAACCATAGACCAAGACAAGGGACGGTCTATTGTCCTTGTTTTTTTAGAGGGATGTCGAGACTATGCCTTAATGTCCCTGAAATTTGTCTCGAACATTGAGGGTCTACCAACAAGTCCTCATGTCGCTCATGAAGTCCCCAACCATTTTGGAACATTTCCTAGGCATCCCTAAGTCCTCGAATGATTAGTACAAGGTTTTTTGGGGGCGATGTGCCCCCATGCAACATAGTATAAACTATAGTTTGTTGTTATTATTATTTTTCAAATAATTTTTTGCAAGATTTGGATAAAGAAAAAGCCCAACTCACCAATGCCCTTAGATCCAATAGCTACTCCACTTCCCAAATCAACAAAGCTTTTTACTTAGCCCTTCAGTCTAGAGCTAAAAAAGGCCCATCTTATATTTTGCAATTAGCTCTCATCTCTTTTCCCTCCATCCATGGTGTTATTGATCATGTTTCTAAACTCTTAGCTAAAAAGCACATCGAAACCCTTTTTAAACCCCATAAAATCCTTACGCATCTTTTCAGAACTGCGAAGGATAAATCTGACCCTATGCTAAGCCAAGGAGTATATCAAATTCCCTACTCTTGTGGAAAATCCTACATTGGCCAAACAGGTTGTTCAATCAAAACTCGACTTAAAGAGCACATAGCTAACACTCTCCACAACCATATCTCTAAGTCAGTAATCGTTGAACACTCCCACACCACTAACCATCTTATATGTTTTGACAAAACAAAAACCAACTCCTTATTACTCCTCTCGTATCATTCGTGAAACTCTTGAAATCGAAAAACATCCCAACAACTTTAATCCGGAAGATGGCTATAGACTCAGTCAATCATGAAAACCTACTATCCATCGCTTATTTCAATAAACCTTTTCCTCTTTCTTACTTGCTCCTCTCGCTTGTATCATTTATTTATGCTTCATAATTCTCCTCTCTTGAGGTTTTCCTCCACCTTTGACATCTCTCAATGTTTCCTTTCTTCATTATCCTCCATTGTTATTCCTTCTCTACTTATTCAGATTACTCTGTATTCTTAACAATTCTTACTCCTTTCCTCATTATCCTCCTATAGTGTTTTTTCTTTATCTATCCCTCTTATTCATAATTAATCAAAAACTTTTCATTTTTCCTCGTATCTTTTAAACCCTTTCCTTTATATTGTTTTATTAATTTCTTCTCAGTTATAACATTTCATTATTTTATTATTTTCCTCAATGGTTAATCTCTCACCCGTCTTAATCCTTCTTCATTTATAATATTTTTAATTTTATGTTCCTTCAATGTCTCTCTCCAATGGCTATTTTTCAGCCTCTTTAATTCTTACCCCAACATACTCTTTCTAATCATTCTTACAACTATTTTGTCCCTAGTGATGGGTAGAGTGTCGACTCAAAACGTCTGATGTTTCAAAAACTCACACACAATTAAATCTCCAAAATATGCGCACACTATCATGGCCAACTGTGAAAACTTACACACGAAGATTTTCCTCTTTCTAGGAATATTCAAATGGAGGGTGGTTCAACCTCTAGTCACAATAACAATTGTTATCCAACGAGACTTTGCTAGACTCAAAATTCAATTAAACTAAAATTGAAGACCTCACATAAACTCCACCTTAAAACAATTCTTTCAAATCGATTAAGCTAACCCATTGAACTATATAGGCCGTTATTATATTATGGACATTATGTAGAGCATGAGTGGACCTAATGGTTAGGAACATGTCTTTCCTCCTTGGAGATCATGAGTTTCAATCTAGAGGACAATAGGGTATATACACCTTTGTATACGAAGCAATCAAATCAATGCATAAAAGAATTCCCTTATCCCACAAACAAATAAGTCTCGTATATCAATTTAGTGTTTGGCTAGACTATAACCTTAAATTAAATTATTATTATTTGTAAAGATATTTAAAGTTACTATGTGAAATTGAGAAGATGAACTTACAAAATAAAATAGAACATGCANCCCACAAACAAATAAGTCTCGTATATCAATTTAGTGTTTGGCTAGACTATAACCTTAAATTAAATTATTATTATTTGTAAAGATATTTAAAGTTACTATGTGAAATTGAGAAGATGAACTTACAAAATAAAATAGAACATGCAACATTTTCCAAATGTTTTTATTGTTATATTATTCTTTCTAAATTTATAAGTTTTGGCATGTCTTAAGTGTAGTTGGCACTAATTAAAATAATTTTTTTCTTGGATTATACTTGGGGAAGTATAATATTTTTTTAAATTATTATATAATTTTCGTTAAATTTGACAAACTTCTAATTTCATATTCTATATTTATCAAGATTTAGACCTAAATTATTAGCATGACAGCGTCTCATCTCAATCATCAAATAACATCTTACTGGATAAGGGAATAAAAACATAATATTTTTTGTTTTAAATTTGTAAATATGTATAGTTAAATTCTAGATATTTGTACTCATGTTTATTAAAAAACAAAATATATACATGTCATGCAAAGATGATCCTATGATGACTTTACATACAAGTGCAATAAAGACACTTGCATACAAATTACATAGTTGTATGGAAAAGAGTCGACTAGATTGTTACTAGAAATTCAACATCGTTTCATTCTTACATTAAGTATGCTAACCCCTTCCTTCCACATAACAATTTTAGGTTTACAATTTTTCTTTAGAACATTAAACCCCTAAAATTACTCAATAAGACACTCAGCCAAAAATATAACCCTTAAGCACATATTCAACCTCATTTAATTTCTACATTAAATATGATAACTTGTTCCTTCCACCTAACAATTTTACTTTTACAATTTTTTCTTCAGAACATAGACCCCTAAAGTTACTCCATAAAACACTCAACACCAAAAATATAACCCTTGTAACCACATTTTGAGCCATGCCGATCGTAGACGAGTCCTCACTTAAGGCCTTTGGGGTTCTCCTTTTATCACAAACTTCTACGTGACTCTAAAATATTTGTTAATTTTCAAGATTTCATAAATAAAGTAATTCGATATATATCCTTCTCTCTCGATCACAAAAATATGTTAACATCAATCAACTTGGTAAACTTTTGCATACGTATTTTAATTTCCACTAATAATATATTTATTTATTAATTATCTTATCTTATCTTATATTATGGATTTATTTATTTATTTATTTTATTACGTACTTTATTTATTATAGCAATTTTTTTAAAGTGCTATATTAATATACATTGTTCGTAGGGGTAATAGGTGAGGGGATATTATTTGTAAGCTCGGAGGATAATCAATCATCAATTATGCTTGGGGACTTGGATCAATGACTAACAATGAAGCAGAGACATATGCTCTCTATGTCGGAATCAAAATGACCCTCTCCAAAAGAATTAAAAACCTCATCAATTATGGAGACTCCATGTTGGTTATAAGAACAATTGTTCAAAGAAATATTTTCAAGGGTAACATCTACAATGGTATTATGTTTCATTCCCTAGATGCACTTGAGAATTTTGAAAAAACCACCTTTTACCATATCAAAAGAGAGTTAAATATGGAAGGAACAAATATATAAAGGCTGGCTCAAGGTTAGCTAAAGGCAATTTGGTAATTAATGGGGAATTAAGTATTCATCCCCTCCCTTAATCTCATGATGATTGTTTTAAATGGTATGTATGGACGATGATGCTCCAAGGTCTTTTGGCTGCTACTGGCACACTCCATGATCCTCTGGAGTTATTTCACTCATCGTTACAACGCTTGTGGATTTGAGTTATTAAGGAAGACAACTATGGGTCTGAGAATCACTGATGCA
Organism: Picea engelmannii; assembly: GCA_009831015.1. NCBI lineage: Eukaryota > Viridiplantae > Streptophyta > Pinopsida > Pinales > Pinaceae > Picea > Picea engelmannii. The sequence goes on along the minus strand of ML861235.1, from coordinate 9,562 downwards.
GACGACAAAGACAAGAGAGGAATGACTAGGTACGAACGGTTGCAGACTTCCTCTTATTTCCAATCCAATTATGTGGAAATCGCTCTTTGGCCCTAGGGTATCCCTGGATACACTTTGAGCAATGCAGTTTCTATCTTCTCGTTTTAAATTTTCACACTCGTGAAATTTTTTTCGGTGGTCAATTTTCTTGTTTGTGGGACAAAATCATTGTTCGAAATTACATAGATACAGAGCTGGGATTAGGGATTTCTTTGTTCCTATTCTCTGGTCTTAGTTTTACCTCTAATTTTGTATTCAACAACCCTCTTGTTAATCTTCTGCCCCAACTTGTCGGCCTTGAATTGTTTCTTGGTTTGTTAAGTCGCCTTTAGAGTTTTTGCTCCTGCAAGGGAATCATGGTCCGTTTGGGTGTTAATTTGAAGCCCTTCAATCATCAGAGTGTTAATTTCAAGCCCCATGTTTAAACTCCTAATACCGAGACTTGCCAGAACCCAAACCATCATTATCCAACTATTGGGGTTATTTTGGGGAAACTGTTAATTGTTTTGTGTGTGTAAAGATCTGGAAGTGTGAAAGAACAGAGTTGAGAGCATATCTAAGAATGGACCCGTCTTGGATTGAGATAAAACACATCTTAAGGAGGCATGAGGATATCTTTGAGGGTTCTATGAATCAAATTGGGAATTTGCAATCAAATTCAACAATACAGAACATATGTTAAATGTCCTCGTCTTAGAGCAAGAGAAGTAGAGAACCTGTGCACTGGAGCAAACTGTGGCAATACTACTGCAAAGAATGAACACCCTGGAGCAGGAACTCAGGAAATCCAGAGCAAGAGAGGAAGAACGACATCGGATAAATGAATTACAGTAGACTGTAGCAAGGCTTCTTCAACAAATGGACACATTAGAACATGAACAAAATCATTTCATAGGAAGGACAATCCCCCAACACTCAAATTCATGATCCAACAATCAAATATCAAGGAATTATTGGGCTGGACAATCTAATGTAGACCAAGAAGGATGGGAAGCAAAGCCAATGGATATCGAAGACAACGTGCTAAGTCCAGGTGAAATGCAGGAAGCACCTGAAAATGATTCAACAACTTGAATATGTATTTTAAATGTATTTTGTTGATGGTCCAATATACCAGAATATATGGCAGTTGGGTTGCCCAGATGTATAAGTTTTTTCATGTTTTCTATGATAGGAGGATAGTAGAAATGGACTCGGTCAACAACGAGCCAAGTTTTGTACAATTTTGATTATTGCTTTGCCTCGACACAACCGTTTTATATTTAAAAATCTGCAATTTATTTTATACATACATACATATATATGCATATACATTTATACATGTTCGTAGGAAATGAAATGCTAGTAATAAATAAATAATTTAGTTGAAGTGGGGATAGTTGTATGGTTAAAAATATTTACCTTATAGATTTGAATGTAAAGTTGAAGTTTACCTTTTTTCCGATATTAAAATTTATTAAAAAAAATATTTTATAAATTATATGATTATAATTATTATAAATATTAATTAATTAACTAACTAAAGGTTTATTTTTTATTAAGAAGATGTTTGACTATTTTATTAGGAAGATGTTTGACTATTGAGATAATCATTTAGCTCTAGTGTATAATGATACATGTAGTCTAAACATTCTACCTTTTGACAGTTTTCTGGTGATTTTTTCCCTTTGATTTTGCCTGAAATCCAATGAGGAATGGTTGGATCTGCAGATTTGAGTGGTTAAGTTTGTATAATCCAAGTGTCTCAGGGGTTTTTTAGCACGTTGAATCCATTTATGCATTCAAAAATGTAATTTAAACAACATAAAATAACGATTCTATCCAGATTTACATCATCGGATTCTGGCCAAAAAACCCAAAAGGTAGAACGTTTAGCCAACGCCTATAATGATATGTTTTTGCATTTTGACTACTCTCGTTTTTAGAGTCATGAAAGCGACAAAAAATAATTTTATATATTGTTTCTAAAGGAAACCCATTTGCCTCTTTACATTATGCTTGACTTAGGTTGTTATTTATGGTCATCTAAGAAACAATTTCAGGCCTTGAGCTTTCACCACATTTTTAGTATATTTCTATTATTTTTGGGGGTTCTAACACCCGTGAGAAAAGCATAAAAACTTAACTACAAGTTATCTCTTTAATGATTTAAAGAACATTTAAAATTGAGCAACAAGTGAAAAATTATGGTATTAATTATGATGCTCCTCTTCTTTTCGTATATTTCAATGTCATCCAACTCAATGTCACACTCAACCTTAACTACAGGTTAGGATTATTGCATATTACGATTGTTTTTTAGAGGCTTTTTAACATTGTTATAAAATGTAGTTTCAGCCTCTTATCACAGGTTTTTTTGCAATTGAGTGTAGTAGACACATCACTTATCAAAGATAGTTACCACCTTTATAATCATTGTATCTTATAGACTTTTTCACCATCTTTCAATGATAGAATTTGAATTTCATTGTATCTATGCGTTAAGTTATCTTCCATTTCACTCTCAAGATAATATCAATCAATGTTATTAGAGCAACATGCTCTCTATTGATTTTTTGTCCATGCTCCCCACAAGGTCAAGTTATAGGAAGTTGGACCTCAAGCTAAATGAGTCTGTATAATATCTTCCTCACTGATCTTTACGGCCTCATATGGTGGAAAAAACAGAAAGACGAGATATTATCAAGTTGTTGCTCCAGGGAGCCCTTGATCATCAAAGCAATGAGACAAAAGATAATTTCAACCAGGCCCTTCGACAATTCCCAATATCAATGGAGGCACCTTCGACAAGCAATTATTTCAGATGAACAATACCCCTCAAGGTACAAGTTAATTTTGAGATCCCGTGTTAGAAGGAAAAATAAAAGAAAAATCTTTGGAGAAATGGATAAACTGGTTATAGGATTATTTTTATGTCCACAACTTTTCCTACATTGTGATGATTACCTTCACACTTTTGAAGTCTCTTGCCCATGGTAGAGATTGGTGGGATAGTTATTGTGCGTACGTTTTCGGAGGCAATTCTTGAGCATGTGAGACATGACCTACTTGGGGATGATTTTTCTTGTGCTCTCAAGGAGGAGTATTTCCCTTTAGGAAACTATGAGCACCAATACATGAAATGGACAACCTTCTACCAAGGTAAAAACCAAATTGTGCCAAAGTACACCAATGCCTTTCATACCCCGTGTACAAAACTAGGTATCAAGTATTATGGGTGACACGTGGCTCTAAAATATTGCAATGATTATACAAATACATAAAAACATAAATGCATTTTCTAAACATCAATTTGGCAAGAGAAACCTACCATTATATATTAAGATTGAAGATAAAATTTTACAGAATAGAACAAAAAAGTTTGGATTTGAAAATGAAGCCCAACAAAAGAAGACTAAAGGTGCCCCTAATTCTTGGAGCAACTAGGACAAATCAAGGTTAATCGACCTTAAAACAACCAATCAAATCCACATGTGAATAAGAAAAGTAAAATTTTGAAAAACACAAGCAAATGACATGACACTTATAAAAACTCTTAACACAACAATGTCAAATGTTGTACTCAAAAGTTGTCATTGATTAAGCTAAAAACCTCTAACTTTTATTAAATCCCAACACCTTTGGATCTCATAAATAACACCTTTGGATCTCATAAATAGAGAAAAGACCGACACCTTTGAATCTTTGAATATTATGAATAGAAGAAACATATCATCAACACATAACCCAATCTTATCGTCACCATCACAAAAATTTGGCCAAAAGAACTAGAATAACCTTATACGATTAAGGTCTAATTTTAAAAATGATGTAAGAATAAAAGACATTGGAAGTTAAAATTTTCACAAATGATATCAAAGCAAACTTTACATCATAATACATTTTAAATAATATTACATCATATTATTATAATACATTTTAAATGATATTATATCATATTATTATGTAAGGGTATTTAGAGTTGATATACATGTTAGTTAGGAAAGAGGGAGTCACACAATGAAATAGAATATAGACACATGGACAAACACGTTTATTCGCCTTTATTAATCTTAAATCCTTATATGGAACGAGAACTCCATTTCAAGCCACCGTCACTGCAAAATGAGATATCAAAGATATATTTGTTGGATTTGTTAAAAGATGTGAGTTTGTCCTTCAACTCCACGGGAGAGGATTGACACTTTACCTAACTAGTTTAAGGAATTTTACATTTCCATAAAGCTTATATAAATTTAAATATTTATAATCAATGACTTCACACTATGTATATACAGAAATGTATACTTTAAGTCGAGTTCAATAAATTGAATAGAGATTATTAGTAAGAAGTTCCAATTAGATCCAATTGCTAGTATAAATGCTCAGTGTCCCTTCATCTTTGAGTTACTTAAGAGCTCAAGATTATTGTTGTAGCTTCATGTTCATTCTACCTAAATTTATTCTTGGAAATTAGGTTATGTTTTTGCAACAACAATGTTTGTTAAGAAGTAATATTGGTGATTTGTAATGGATGTCAATCATTTTAAATTTCAAACTTCAACATATTATTCTTTAAGCAGTAATTAACAACTACTACAAACATGCCAAAATAAATAAACACATTACTCATCATTCAACTAGATAAAAGGAAAAACAATCTAATGATAGACAGAATCCCCAAGTTTTTCAATATGGAAATTAAGACGATTCGAAGTTGTGATTGGGCTACTTGGAAATCCAAACACAATATTGAAAATGAAACCCTATGTTTCATCGACATAATATGCAATTGAATATTACCATTACACTATCCTTATGTCATTTTCAACTATTCTACTATATTTATTATATGTCTGTTCTCTATATATATACAAAGGACTAGCTCTTATCAAGACAAATCACAATCAATTAATATAACTATCAATAACATTTTGGTTGTAATTGTTATGATAGTGAGCTTGAATATGATCATTATGAATGGATGCTCTTTTGATTTCTTGGACAAGAATGTAATATGTGTTCCTCACATGCAAATAAGAAAAGTGAAAATTTGAAAGACACAAACAAATGATGTGACACCCATAAAAACTCTTGACATAACAATGACAAATGTTGTGCTCAATGGTGGTCATTGATTAAGCTAAAAACCTCMAACTTTGATTCAAGCCCAACATCTTTGGATCTTATGAATAGAGRAAATCCCGACACCTCTGGATCTTATAAATAAAGAAAACATATCATCAACACATAAACCAATCTTACCATCACCACCACAAAAATTTAGCCAAAAGAACTAGAATAACCTTAAAAAATGCRAACAACTTTAAAAATGATATAAGAGTAAAATACATTTAAAGTTAAAATTTTCACGAATGATATCAAAGCAAACTTTACMTTATAATACATTTTAAATGATATTGTATCATATTATTATGTAAGGATATTTAGAGTTGGTGTTTGAAGTTGATGTGCATGTTAGTTAGAAAAGAGGGAGTCACACAATGAAATAGAATATGGACAATCATGTTTTTTTGCGTTTATTAATATTAAATCCTTATATGTAATGAGAACTCCACTTTAAGCCAYCGTCACTGCAAAATGACATATCGACGATATATTTGTTAGATATGTTAAAAGATGTGAGTTTGTCATTCAACTCCATGGGACAAGATTGACACTTTACTTAATTAATTTAATGCATTTTACATTTCCATAATGCTTATACAAGTTTAAATATTTATAATGAATGACTTCACACCATGAGCATACTCAAATGTGTATTTTAAGTATGTAACACACTCGCCCCCTAAGTACCCTTTATAGGGATGGGGCATCAAAATTTTGCTTTCCATAATCATCTTAAATCCTCTTTCTGAGGTCTCCATCATCTTCTACTCATCCGTAGCTTTCTAATGACTGTTATCTGACTCAAATCCAAATTCGAGTTTGCAAGTTATGGCCTCTCAAAGCTCTTCAGGCATTCTTAGTCAAGGGCCACGTGGCGCCCACGTGGGTCCATCTCATTTGTACTATCCCTAAGTTCCTACATCCACGTTTGAAGTCCATCCACCATCCAATCCAACGACGGGACTTGATCCTCATTTAACACATAAGCTAGCGGGGAGTTCAGCGTTGAATGCCCCTTTTCCTTTCTGCACGCATGTCCTTCGGAGCCCCGAATTCCCGAACTCCTGAAGGAGACTGAAATCTCACCATGTGGCTCTGGCCTTCAGACCTTTCCGCTTATCTACTACATTTCACCCCAAACCTCCAGAGTCCCTAAGTCTCGAACTCCTGAAGGGTTCACCCTTGCACGTGGTGACGTATTAAATGCATAGGTAAGGATAGGTGGGTCCCAAGTACTCCACCCGCCAATAAGCAAAGCGAGTACATGCCAAGGGGGGTGACACGCAACAAGGTAGAGATGACACATGGCCCCTTCAGTTGGTGACATGTTTCATGTTTTTAATGGGCACATAGGGTTTGTGAAACGTATGAATCCAGGTGACACGTGGCACGTCAATCGTGGGTCAACGTCACCCTGGGTGATGTCAGCGTGCCACGTCACTCTGGACTAATGGCCTTCCAATGCCCTTAGATCTCACGGTCAAGGTGTGTCCACGTAGACCCATTGATCTACGGCCTCTGTTACTTTGTGACTTCGACGTTCGGAGGATCCATTGTGCGACTCCCTCCTTGCTCCCGGAGTGGTCAACATCGCGCTAACCACAGTATAGATCTGACGGTCATGGGATATCCCGAAACATCCTCAGATCTACGACTCTTATCACTTCACGAATTCGACATTCGGGTGCTCCACTCACTTACCACTCCCCTTTCTTCTGGAGTGGTTGACGTCGAACTGACCTTGGAATAAATCCAATGGTCAGGGAAGATCCCAAAGGATCCCTAGATCTACAACTCACATCAATTCGTAGATCCAACATTCGGGGGATTTGGTGATATTGCACCTATGTTCTCCGGAAGTAGGACTTCGTCGAACTTACCTCGACGTAGATCCAATGGCTAGGGGGACTCTTGATTTCCCTCAAATCAACGACTCACGTAATTTTGTTATTTGTGAGTGGGTCAGGCTTTAACGGTGGGACATGTCTATCTGCCATGGTTAGGGAAACCGCCAGACGTCGGTCAACCTTGCGGGTAACTGTATCAATAAGTTGCCTTCGGTCGGTTTGCAAATGGTAAGGTCCTAACACCTCGGTGCTTCGAACTCCTGGAGTTCCGAAGCCAGAGAGGCATAGCTCCTTTCAGGCCTAGTGAAAGGCTCCCAGACCTTGGTCATACGGGTCCTCCGAAAATTATCGTGGGCTACACGCTAACCTCTTGGCCGTGAATTGGATAAGGACATGGAAATGAGTCCTTGGTCATACAGGTGAAGGGTCTAAAGGAGGCGCCCTCCTTCCACAGGGTTTGAACTTGGTATTCCCGTGAAGGTAATTTCGAGAGGTCGACAGAACTTAAGCATTCCACATAACCCTACCCCGACTCTCTTGCAGACCCACATCCCATAACTTTCTAGTTGTTAAGTTAAGGCAGCATGAGACCATTCAAAAGCATGGGATTCACGGTAAGACAATGAATATTTCTACCTTAATCATTCAATACATAAATTATTCATATACATGTATATTCAATCATCATTTCCATTCCAATACACAGAGTATGAAAATACCTATCAAAAACCAGAGATCGTGAAGCGACTGCTGAAAGGGATCCTTGTTTCCACCCAACTGTAGGCATAACCACTCCTGAACGGATTTACCATTGGCCACCCCCTAGCTAGACCATGATTCTCTGAGAGATACTCTTTCTTCTTGCTCAACAATAGTTAGGGACAGAGGTTACTCTCCTCCTCCCTTAGGATCTCAAAAAACAGTTTTCTTTGTACCAAGCAAGGGGTCTGCAACGAGTACTTCCACAGTCACTCGTCAGCCCCGTTTATCAGCTTGGACTGAAAACGTTGCCAACAACTTCTTGCATCCAGAACAAGATTTTTTCCCAGTTCCCCTTCAAACCAGAGAGTTGCAAGCGCTCTTTTCTCTTCTGTAGATTGGTCTCTCGACTCTGCTTCCTCGTAGATCTACCTATGCCCACGAATTACCTCCTTTCTTGCCTTCCTCAGCAAGATTGAGTGGGTTCGAATCCACAGATCGTGGTCAGGTTTGGAAGCCTTGAAGATGGGTACTCTACCCCATCTCCTCATTAACTCTCGAGGAGGATTTTTCAACCACCATCCTGATTGGTAATTCATTTCCAGGTCAGAGGACTGTTGTGGGTCTGAGCAATCAAATCCAGTAAGGTATTGGTTTGGTGGGATTCATCTCAACCATTTCTGGTTCCCCTCACCATCTCTCTCATAGCATCATGATTTATCCTGGAAAACCCCCCTTTCAGCAACTAAGCAACACTATCCACGTTTAATTAATAACAAAAATTCATACATTACCTTTTATAACAAAAGGTTCATCAAATCCAACATTCACACATATTTAGTCTGCGACAGTCTTTTGGCAAGTTATAGTTATGTTTACAAGCTGAGGGAAACAAGGGTGTTACAATCTCCCCCCTCCCCCCCTTAAAGGAACATCGTCCTCGATGATCTACCTGTGGATGTGCTCTGTCTGTACATAAATAAACAAAAATGGGTATGTTTGTTTCATGGCATCCTCCATTTCCCATGTGACTTCATCTAGGCCAAATTGTTTCCATTGCACCTTGACCTGTGCGATTTCCTTCCTGTCTATTATGCATTGTGGTTCTGGCAAGAATTCTCCCTCTGGTTCCACTTGAATCACATACCAGTCAATTATATGATTAAAATCATGTACATATTTCTTCAGTAATGAAACATGGAAAACATTATGTGCCTTCACTGTGGGAGGAAGTGCTAGTCTATATGCTACAGGTCCCACTCTATGTTGGTTAAGGTTGGTTGTCATTGATGTCAACCCTTGAAGAAATTCCCGCAACACAAAGGTTTGGGTAATGGACCCAAGATTGTTTGATGTAAAGATGACTCATTATTGTCTTGTCATGGTTGATAAGAAGTAAATATGGATGAACTCCAAAGTGGTCCCCTTATGGTGAAATCTCTCACGGGAAGATGCTTTGCGGAGTAAGAGAACCCATGCTTAATTGTAGAATAATGAGTTGAAGGACAATGAATTTGTTAGATAAACTATCCTATATGGACAGTGCTTGTTATTCTGTTTCCGGTGGTATGTGGAACGTCACATAACTCCTCACGATTAGAGAGTTATGGCCATGAGAAGTTGGAGACCCCAGGTTTGGGTAATGGACCCAAGTTTGTTTGATGGATAACGATATGAGTTATGATATATTTTCGATAATACTATTCTATATGGATAGTACATGTAATTCCATTTCTGGTGGTATGTGGAACGTCACATAACTCCTCACGGTTTGAGAGTTATGGCCTTACGAAGTTGGAAGACCCTCATATGTCATCTAGAAGCCCCAAAAGGTCAAAGTAGTCAAAGTGGTTTAAGAGATTTTAAAA